>JAHRHZ010000019.1:22997491-23083364 GCA_024137785.1 Ginglymostoma cirratum
ATATCCATCCTCTATCCGCCTCCCCCTCTCTCCCTATTTATTTCAGAACCCTCTTCCCCTCCCCCATTTCTGATGAAGGGTTTAGGCCCGAAACGTCAAGTTTTCCTGCTCCTATGATGCTGCTTGACCTGCTGTGTTCATCCAGCCCCATGCTTGTTATCTCGGATTCTCCAGCATCTGCAGTACCTTTTATCTCTAATTAATTTAGTGAGTTTGGTTAAAATATGTCGAGAAAACTTGCTGGGCCTTACAGTGAAAAACCTTCCAATATATTCAATGTAACTCACCCTTAGCCAAAAAGATGTAAAATTCAGCCCTGTGGGACCATGTGCTAATGGTTGCATAGCAACACTTTCTGGATTTTGTTTCCGTTTCACATACCAGAGAGTAAAAATGGAGAAAATCTCCAAAGCTGCAGCAGTGCAAGTCTCTCTCTCTGTCTCGATTCAGGCACTAGGGAACATGATAACACTTCCACACCTCAGTATTTTGATACTTCATAAACCCTGAAAAACTGAACCGTGGCCACTATCCAAAGACTTGGAGCCAGTTTGACATCCATCCAAATCAGTACCATGTTTGGAAGATTTTTCTTCAGTCTCTGGTTATCAGCAATTTGATTTAATCAGCAAGAAACTCAATGGACTGTCAGAATTTGTTAAATTGTATCTTGTTTCTCAGATCATTGGCAAGTGATGGTGTTTTTTGTTTGCCCATTTTAAATTTTTATCTGAGCAGAGTTTTTGTTGCCTTTCATATTGTTTGAGAGTATTTGCATTGGAATTAAAAGGGAATATTGTCTGGTTCCAGATAGTAGCTTAGGTGTCAACCAATTTTGACATTTGTTTTCAGGAATGAGTTTTGTTTTAAAATAAACGTATTGTGATTTCATTAAAGCAGCCTGATGAAAGTCTTCTTTATTCTCGATAGCACGACAGAAGGGAAACGATTGGACATTTTGGTGATCAAAACATTTGTGCTAATTGTTTTTTTTTCTATTCATTTGTGGGATGTGGGCGTCGCTGGCTGGCCAGCATTTCAATCGTGTGACTCATGGCATAGCGGGGCTTGGTTAACTGTGCGTTCTTTCAGTCCCTGTCATAACGCATAGAAGTGGAAAAAGGTATTTTTTCTTTTACTCTGTTTAAACCCTCTCAATCTTTCTTTCCTTCTGTTTATTTTACTTTCTACATCTGAAGTCAATGTGCATCGGGGAGAAAACACTCAAACTGACTAGAACCATACCTGGCATAACAGAAGATGTCTGTGGTTTTTAGAGACCAGCCATCTCATTCTCAAGGCATCGCTGCAGAAGTTATTTGGGTGGTGTTCAGGCCAACCATCTTAAATTGTTTCATCAGCGACCTTCCCTCCGTTATATGGTCAGAAGTTGGAATGTTCACTGATGATTCAGTGTTCAATACTGTCCACAATTCCTCAGATACCAAAGATGTCCCAGCTCACTTGCAGCATGACCTGGACAACATTCTAACTTGGACTGACAAGTGATGAGCATCATTTCCATCACAGCCACAAAGTAGTTCCCTCAAACAAGAAAGACCCTAAACATCATCCCTAAACATGCAAAGGCATCATCATAATTGATCGCTGGGTCCCATTGTTTGAGGATTTTAGTTCAGAAGGATGTCTGACTGCAGTTAAACAGGATCTTGGCAAGACCACACCTGCAGTATGTATGAAGGTTTGGCCTCCCAACTTGAGAAAGATTATAACTGCCACAGTGGGAATTCAGCAGAGGTTCACTAGGCTGATACAGGGTTGTCTGGACTGGCCTATGATGATGAGAGATTAGTTTGACTGGACCGGTATTCCATAGAGTTTGGAAGAATGAGAGGGGATCTGACTTATATGTAGAAAATTCTAACAGGGCTGACAGACTAGATGCAAGGAGGATATTTCCCTTTGTTGGGGAATCTACAACAGTCTTAGGATACAGTGTTTAGGATGTGAGATGAGGAAAAATTTCTTCACTCAAAGGGTCGTGAAAATATGGAATTCTCTCACAGACGACTGTGGAGGCCAAGTCACTGAATCTTTTCAAAATAGGAATAAATAAATATTTCAATTTTAAAGACATCAAGAGGAATGGAGAGAAAGTGGGAATGCAGCATTAAGATAGAGATCAGCCATGATCACATTTGATGGTGGAGCAGGCATGAAGGACCAAATGGCTTACCCTTGCTCATTGCATCTATGTTTCTCTCAGTCACTTTTGGAAGATAGCATTCAGGATAGACAATTTAATGTACATCACAGATGTGCATGAAACATGAAAATATTTAACTTGGTGATAAAATGTAATTCCAAAAATAAAGAAGCATGTTTTTCCAAGACTCATTAAAATCAGCCAATGGTAATATGTCATTATTTTGTTTTATTTATCAGAAAAGAATACCATGGTGTAATTATATTTTCCTACATTTTAAACAATTAAAAAGTCAAATCATAAATGAGCCAGTCATACAGCATTGTAGAAACAGTGAGCTTCAAAGTCATTATTCTGTGGTTGTATTAGTCCATGTCATATTTACTCGT
The DNA here is from genome assembly GCA_024137785.1 of Ginglymostoma cirratum. Lineage (NCBI taxonomy): Eukaryota > Metazoa > Chordata > Chondrichthyes > Orectolobiformes > Ginglymostomatidae > Ginglymostoma > Ginglymostoma cirratum. The sequence goes on from JAHRHZ010000019.1 coordinate 23,000,048, forward strand.
GATATACTGTATATACCTGTAACAATCAACAAAATATTTCTCAGTGTACAAATACAAATACTAAGACTATCCCCTTGCGAAATTCTGTACCATAATGCAATGTAAATTTGCGTGTCTTTATTTATTCTGCAAGGGCAGAATTAATTCCATTTCTCGCTCTTCTATTTCTTTATCTGGCAACTAATGGTTTGCATGTTTATCATTGCCTGGAGGGCAGACAGGCAGTTTCAGACCTCAAAAGAAAAAACACACTCCTCTACACTTAATAGTGAAAAATGGCATTCATAGAGCTCATTCAATCTCTTAATGAGGTTAATCTCTGTATAAAACAACGAAGCTGCTATTCAGAATCTACATGAAAGAAAACTAGTCCTTTAACATTCCCCTTAAACTGTTAAACTGTGAACTTCGAACCACTTGTGGAGATATTTGTAGCTCTGTAACTTGGCCAATATATCATAATGATGTAAAATGTCAACAAAGAAGTCTTTTTGAAACTGCATGACCAGATGCTACTTTTTTTTCTAACTTAAGCTGTTAACCATAGCAGTTCTGCAGAGAGGTATTCTCCTTAATTAACATGGACACCTGCAGCCTTTTTTTAAAAGTTTACAGAATGGAGCATTTAAAACAAACTTCAGATCATGAGTTATACAGATCTTAGCTTCCTTTGAGACACTTTAGTCCACAACTAGTCCATTAAGTTGTGACACTGACATTGTGGATAAAGGCCCTTGCAACAGGGAAAATAGGGTCTGTTTGTATTCAGCACTGAGTTCAATGTTAAGGTTTCCCTCCTGTGTAAAACACGCCTTTCCCTTGCAAAAATTATATCTGTTGGAAATGAGGCAGAGTTTGTGAATCTGGCTCTAGCACCATTTTTAAAGGTGCAAGGAGTCCTCCCAACTATGTGAAAATCCAGTCCCTAGTGTCATTATTAAGCACTTAGAGATTTGTACTGCACAATTCCAGATTCATCCTCACAATACAGCATTCATTACACCTATGATAAGTGGTGGTGGCCGGGTTTAGTGTTTTGCAGGTGGGGTGAGGGGGCGAGTCCATTTCTGAGTCAGGACTTGCACAAAGGGAGGACAGAATTATTTGCTATTAGTTTTTGCTGTTGCTGCACTCTTAACGTTATTTCTGACTTCGAGAGTGTTTAAACATTTATCAAATCTATACAAATATAGGTGTTATATGCAGGAATTGGCTATTTGTCTCCTTGAGCCTGAACTGCCATCAGTAAAATCATGGATCTAAATATTGCCTGAATTCTACATTTCCACTTACCCCAACCATTTTTAACTCTCTCACTAGTTAAGAACCTATCTATCTCTTCATTAAATATATTCAATGTCCCCGTCTCCATCACTCCCTGGGGAAGATGATATCACAGACTTGTGACCCTCTGAGAGAAGGAAATGTTCCTCATTTCTGTCTTAAAGGGAGACCCCTATTCCTAGCCTCTTGCACAAAGGGCAGCCTTTCAGCATCGACCCTGCCTAGTCCCTTCAGGATATTAAATGTTTCAATAAGATCATCTCTCATTCTTTTAAAATTTAATTACTTTTACAATCGACATTTAGTATGTGGTTCAATTAATCATCTGTTTTGAATGTAAGTTTAATTGATTTTTGATACAAAAAAGCACTAGTAAAGGAATAATTTAGCTAATCGTGCATTACATTAATACTTTGATGACTAACAGTAGTCATTAAAATCCTGCCTCCAAAAGAATTGGAATATTGATCAGATATAGCATTTTTACAGAATTAGTTTGATTCTAAAGCAATTTATCACTTAGAAGTTGAGGAAATATTAAGATTATTAGGAATTGGTGCTACCAGTATGCAAACAAAATGAAGTCAATGTTACATTCTTGGTGGGAAGTATATTTTACAGAAATAGACCATAATCTTAAATGTTAAAAAGGAAGTTAGCTATACACATAGTAATGGAATAAGTTTCAGAGCGGACGGTTAGAGTTATGCTTTTCCAGTGGCATAGTCCTGACTCCTGATATTACAGAAGGGAACCTCAAAAGAAAAATGCCTCTTCCCAGGTTGCCTGCACAGGGCACATTTAAGAGGGTAAGAAGAAGTGACTGACGGACATCACTAAGCACACAAGAATCTGTCTCCTTTTTCAAAAGGGTACACCTTTTAAATTTTTAATATTATCGGATGGATTTTAGGGGGTGTTTTGGTCTCTAACGATTCAGCTAAAATTTCTGGGAGCAGTGTTAGTTGCTTTAAAGCAAGACATCTGTCCCTATCTGACTCCCAGCTTAAAGAACTGCAGCCAGTCAGATGAAGCAGTGGTCACTACTGGGACTATAGGCAGTCCTAATGAGAGGAGCCCAGACTTAGGTTAAATCTGGCATAATGCTGAGATCAGGATGGCAAACAAGGGATTTGGAGGGATGAGTTTGAGAGGACAGATGCAGAGTGTAAAAAGGGTAGAATGACCTTTAGAAAGAGAGGGTGTCTCTAATGGGCACAGGAGACCTGCAAAGGACATCCTTCAACCTCTTTGCCCAACACCAGCCCACGGAGAAAAAGCTGCTGGGCTGTTCACTTGCCCTCAGCCTCCCCTTGCCATGGGTAGTGGTACAAGGGCAGAATAAGGCCATTAATTAGTCACTTAAGGAACTGAGTAGACCTAAGCGTGAGTGGGTCAACCAAGGCTTCCAAAACCCCTTGTAAAATTTCAGATAGATCAGGGATGGAAAGATAGTGATGAGCAGACCTTACTCGAGATTTTGTGAGGCGTGCCACCTTTAAACCCTCTTATCGGGGAGCATAACCTCCAGCCCATAAGGGGCAATTTACTAAGTAACTTGCCCCAAATTAATATTTTACAAATCATATCACAGTTTTAAATATATGAAAGAGATTTTTTTCCTATAGTACTAACTGTTGTCCAAATTTTTTAAAATTTTCTGTATTCTTAACGTGAATAAAATATTTGAAGCACTGCAGTAAGTATATTTACAGATATTGGTTTTATCCAAGAAAGTAATTGTACCAGTTCTATAATGTGACCAAACAACAAGAGTAACATGCAAAAGACTAACGGTTAGATTCATTTTATTGTAGACTCTTCCAATTATTAATCACACTGCATTTACCGTTTAGGTTTTTTCTGTGCATAATTTGTTTTTACTCATTCTTTTGGACTGAATGAACAATCATAATTGACTGAAGAAATGTCACGTGAGAAAATGTTTCTTGCTAATCAATTCCACTGTTAGCATCATTCATTGAAGAGATTTAGTCATGGCCACCAAGGAGTGCTGCATACTGTGCTAAATGCAGATGAGGATTTATACAACATTTGCCAAAATGGTGAGGGGTTGTTGTCCTTCGATTGTATTACCGAGCACTGCTATGTATTGAGCCATCACACTACAGAATGGGCTCGATTCATTAAAGAGTGCAGTCCAGCCACTGATTGTTACTGAAAGTCGGGATTTATTTTAGATATTACATTTGCTTAGGTCTACATCTGTGAAAATTATCAGCAACTGCAATTCTCGGACTACAAAGGAACACTACAGAATTATAAAATGAAGCAGAACTGTCCATTTATACTGTCCATTTGAAACAACCTTTGAGTTGTTATACAATTAATTCCGATCCCTGAACTTTCCCAACACACTTGTATTATTTTCTGAGCAAACATTTATCCAATTCCCTTTTAAAACTGATGATTGAATCCACTCCGTCATCCTATTGGGTAATTTATTCTGGATTATAATTCACTGTAGAAAAAAATTCTTCTGATTGCTTCTAGACTTTATGTCGATTGTCTTCAATCTGTGTCTTCAGGTTGACCCTCTGCGTCTAGATAAAGTTTGTCTTTATCTACTCAGTTGAACCCTTCATGATTTTGAACGCCTCTGTTAAATATCCCCTTAAACCTCTCTATTTAAAGGAACAGTACCCCAACTTCTGTAGACCCTCCACATGACTGGAGTCTAAAGCCTTGATATCTATCCTAAAAAATGGCACCCAGAATTGAATATAAAACACCAGCCGGGGTATAAGCAATATTTGCTTATACTCCATGCCTCTGAGTAAAGTCTCCTGTCCCATCTTAACACGTCCTGATCTCATTCCTTGCAGGTTCTCCAGGTGCTGGCTGCCATCCAGTAACCAGTCCCCAGTGGTTAATTTTCACAGGAACCCAAATGATAGGTCTATCAGGTTATCAAACTGATCCCCAGGTGGCAGAACTAATGTATGAAGAGTCACTGGATTGGTTACGATTATATTTAGTGGAGTTTAGCAGAATGAGGAGGGATCTCACAGAAATCTATAAAATTCTAACACAACAAGAGAGGGTAAACACAGGAAGGATGTTTCCAAAGACTGGAGAGTTCAAAACCAGGGGTCACAGTGTAAGCATACAGGCTCGTCCATTCAGGTCTGAGGTGAGGAGCAATTTCTTCACCCAAGGAGTAGTAAGCCTGTGAAATTCTCTGCAGTAGAAAACAGTTCAGGCCAAAATATTGAAAGTTTTCAAGGGGTTAAATATTGTTCTTTGGCCTAAAGGGAATCAAAGGATATGGGGAAAAAGCAGGAACGGGATACTGGTTAGCAATTATCATACTGAGTGGCAGAACAGGTTTGATGGGCAAGATAGCCGACTCCTGTTCCTATTTCCTATATCTTTATCCTCCCATCTTCAAAGCTTTATATATGCATAGCTCCAGATTTCTCTGTTCCTGCATCCCCATGAAAATTATACATTTTATTTATATTGTCTTGCTTCATTTTCAATATGCATGGCTTCACACTCCTCCAGTAAATTTCATTAACCATGTGTCTGCCCATTTCACCAATCTATGTTCTTCTAAAGTCTGATTCTTGCTATTTATTACATTTCTATGTTTTGTACCATCTGCAGACATCAAAATGAAGTCCTGTGTATCCGCACTTAAAATCAAATAAGACTAGAAGTAAACTAAGTAAAGCAATTCCTTGATAGATTGTTGAAATTACCTTCAATATACAATAATTGCCTCACCATAGATAGTGATAGAGAAATAAAGCATGGTATGGTGCTCAATGCTGAATTTCTAATCTCAATCCAGACAATTTCCCATTGAAAGTGGGAAACATCAAATGAAGAATCTTCACCAGGCTATATTTTCATGATAGTAATTGTAAGTAGCATTCATGATGGTCTAAAATCAGACACTTTGCCCTCCAAGATACAGCAGGTCCATAGCTGGGATGGTAGCTAAATTTAGGGGAGAGGAGCCTAGTAAAATATATGGTTACACAGAAAGCGTAAAAATACACTCTAAGAATAATGTCCTGGACTTTCTGTGTTACTGCACATTCAGTATCACTTTTGAAATACTCAGGTCCACAGGTTACTGCTATATCTTAGTCAAAAATTGTCACAATATTATGCTGGAGATTATGTACAATGCAATGTTCATTGGGTTGCGCAATCTCCAGGTTTGTCTGGATCTTCTCCTTCGATACTAATCCACTTCTTTTCAATTTCAACCTGCAATTAAAAATAAATCCAAAGTAAGTAAGAAGGAGTTGCGCTAGCTACACAAACCAGAGAGATGTAAAAAGTAAAACTGGAAACTGGATGAACGCGGCATGACTTAATATACGAATGGACCTGTTCAATCAGATGTAAGGAAGACCATAGAAATAGGAGAAGGCTGTTTGGCTGCTCAAGCCTGCCCACCATTCAAGAGAATCATGATTGATCCGACATTCCTCGTGTCCATTTTCCTTTTTCCATAACCCTTGATTCCCCTACTGACCAACAATCTATCTCAGTCTTAAGTATACACTAGGACTCTGCCCCCACAACTCTCTGATTTACAACCCTCAGAGAAGAAATTCCTCCTGAATGCAGTCTTAAATTGGTGCCCCTTTATTCTGAGACTATGCCCCTCTGGTCCAATGTGGGGAAACATCTTCTCAGCATTTACCCTATCGAGCCCATTAAGTACCTTATATGATTCAGTGGATCACCTCTCATTCTTCTAAACTCCAGTGAGTTGGGTCCCAACCGGTATTAGCCTTTGCTCATAAAATAGTTCCTCTATGCCAGGGATCATCCTAGTTAACGTTCTCTGACCAGCCTCTAATGAAATGATATCCTCAAATAACAGGACCAAAACTGCTCACAGTACTCCAGATCTGGTCTCACCAGTAACTTGCACAATTACAGTACGATTTCAACAAACCCACCAATATTCAGCCACTTATTAAGAGTTGGCCTAAAACACCAATAACACTATTGTGTCTAAATGACTGAACGACTATGATTTTTATCCAGTCTTATTGAAATTTATGTATTGTTCTAATGATATACTCTGGTGGTGCATTTCACGATGAAGCATAAATTTAAATTTGCTGAGTAAAAACTGAGGGCTTTGAGTGGAATTATTGCTAGTGCACAATCTAGAATATAATCTTTAAAATAAATTAGAATGTCCTTTTCGTGTGTTGTGGTTCCACTGAGGATGCAAAGAAACTGTTAACTTGGGAACTAAATTGTTCTTCTCCAGTGACAGTTAGAGAGCTTTGCTACATATTCTAGGCCCTCCTGACAATGGACTAGAATAGATTTACTTTTACCATGTCAGTTTCTTCTTTTTCCCTTTTTTGAATTGCTTTAAAAGGGCCTCAAAGAATATAATTGACAAAACTATACATGATGGACTAGATATCACCCCGCATTTCACTTTATAGTATGTGATTCACTTTAAAATAAAAGTTTTCAGTTTAAAAAATGATCTTAAATCAATTATTATTCTGTGCAACATGCCTGAAAAACTCAAAATTACAGAAAATAAATACTATATCATAGGACTTTTTATGTTGCATTTACATTCATATTGATACCAAATATATTACTGTGTTCATATGAAGTGTTTTGCCCATTTGTTTAATCTGTTTGTTTTAAAGGGGTTTGCACTTTTGTTGCAGGATAGATTGGAGATTTTTGCACAAAATGTTTGTTCCAAATATCACAGTATAGGATTTGAACTCTTTTGAATCAATGAAATAAACAATAGAAAATGCCTGGTTGATGTTGAAAACCTTTTATTTCAGTTTTCTTCTTCCCCTTATTCTACTATCTGTCATTACCAAACAGACAGCAATGAACTTACCAAGATGCCACTGCCCACCTAGAATTTTATTGTAAAATCAATTTAATGGGGCAGTTAATTTTCAACTAAAGTTTTCACCTGAAAAATTAGAAAGTTCTGACAAAATTGAAGTCCAAATCTTTTGAAGAAACAGGTAGAGTGTGCACTTTGCATGATAATTTCAGTTTCTCTTGCTTAAGAGAGGTCTAAAGAGACCACTTGAAGGCCTCTCCAAAATCTTTCTGCTGTGTTTTTTTTAAAAGATCGCCATGGTACGTGAGGAGCTGATGTTCTTTTCCAGGCCCCATAAAAATCTTCTGGCTTGTTGCCAGCCTACTCTCATTCCACCTCCTCCCCACCACCAGTCCCTGCCAGCATCTGCTCCCCCATACAAAAACATCCCTTTGTCACCAATTGGTTGCATACTACAGCTGGCCAAGTTTCCGCCGCAAGAAACAAGCTACTGCAGTGGAGCGCCAGGAAGAAAGTCACGGACAAAAAAAAATTGGCATATGTGTGAGCTTCCTGACTGCCACATTGTGTAGGTATATGTGGGCACAGTGTTGATGTCATGCTTGTTTGACATCCAAATAAAAAAAAAACTTTCCTTAAATGTTTGCTTCCAAGTTCATTCTAACTAGCAATTATAGAGAAGTTATCCAACATAAAGGTGTCTGTCAATTTGTGTAGTGACTGGCATCTCTGTCATATCCCATTATTCTGTTTTATGCAGAACATCAAGATTTAACTGAGGGATAACTAACTGTGCAGACAGCCTCTATTGATATTTAAAGGAAAATCTTGCACACTATTGGGAAGCACAGCGGGTCAGAGGTTAGCACTGCTGCCTCACAGCGCCAGGGACCCGAGTTCAATTTCAGCCTGGGATGACTTGTGGAGTTTAGGTGGATTTGCCATGCTAAATTGCTCCATAGTGTCCAGGAATGTGTAGGCTGTCTGGATTAGCCATGTAAAATGCAGCGTTAAAGGGAAAGGATAGAGGGGTGAGTCTGGGTTGGATGCTCTGCGGACGGTCAGTGCAGACTCGATGGGCCGAATAGCCTTCTTCCACGCTGTAGGGATTTAATGACTTTCCCTTCATTTTTGGTATTCACAGTCCAGCTCTTAGGACTAGATTCACAACAGAAATGATCATCATTAGGGAGGATTGGTCAGCATGATGCAGCACAAGAACCATGACATTGGCTCATGCAGACAATAAAAAGTAAGACTCAGGAATATCACCTCCTTTGTTCTGGGAAGGTCTTGCTAATTCAAAGATTAAGCCTGTAAACTGAGTATTTTCTTTTAAGTCTTTTGTCCTGGAGTAATTAGAGCTGAAACTTAAAAATGTTTCATTTTGCAACCTTTAAATTCCTTATCTCAGAAAGCACAAGATTCTTTTACAAAACTATAATCCAAAGTTCAGAAACTGTCTTTTTCAAATTTCCATTGAACATTGTAGAACTGAAACCCACAATATTCAATTTTAAGACATTAACAGGAAATCTTTTCATGCAGAATATTTACCATTCTTTCCAATGGTAGGGTTCTACATTCTAGACGCAAGAAGTTTCAGATGCCAGATTCATGCCTCTTGTGGTGTGCCAGACTGACACATCCTGCCAACTTGCAAGAAGGTTTCTAACTGTGGATTTGATGCTGTACGAACAAGGGACTCTATTATGAGCACAAAGTTTTCCTTTGATGTTGATCCAAATGTACTCACAGACACATGTCAGCTCAGTTGACACAAGGAGGTTAATGATGACAATTAAAGGAATTTCATGACTATTGTCACCTAATAAAAAGTGGTGCTTCACACACAACTATCAATCCAGAGACCCAAGTAATGTTCTGGGTACCCGGGTTAAATCCCGCCATGGCATTTTAATTCAACAAAAAACTGGAATTAAGAGTCTAATGACGACCATGAAACCATTGTCTATTGTTGTGAAAACCCATCTAGTTCACTACTGTGCTTTAGGATGGAAATCTGCGACACTCACCTAGTGTGGCCTATATGTGACTTCAGATCCACAGCAAGTATGATTGTCTCTTAACTGGCCTCTGTGATGGCCTAGCAATCCATTTAGTTCAAGGGCATTTGTGGATAAACAACAAGTGCTGGCCTTGTCGGTGATGCCCACATCCCATAAAGAGTAAAGACCAAAATGACTATACTTAGCAGGACATTTTCCAGCAACCTTTTCAGATTTTCGACCAAGTGGCCTGTGGATCAAAACTGCAAAGAAGAGATCCCTAAATGAAGAAACTTTTCAGGACACTTCAGTTATTAAACGGACAACATAACTGTTTGGTTACACTTCAAAATCACACCTCTAAGGAAGGGTCGCTGGGAGCTAAGTAGCTACAGTGATTGAGTTGCTCGGATTGATGAGTATGGGTCCAAGCCTTGAGGATTACCATCAGCTCTGTGCCTTGAGGATTGCCGAACATTGGCTCACAGCCTTGGGGGTCTTAGGGGTTGATGTTTGACCAGTTGGAGGCTGCTGGGGAGGAGGATGTGGAGGAAGGAGGCAGCAGAAGGTGTTGCAGGGGAAAGGAACAGGCTGTAAAGGGGATATAAAGGATGCTGTGGGAAGGGGAAAATGTAAGCAGTTGCTAGAGAGAGGAAAATAAAGAGGGTTAAAGGGAGAGTCAAATAAGTACCCTCCAAAGGTCAGATGCAAAGAAAGAGGCTGTAAGATGAGGTGAAGAAAGAGTATTGAGGGGAATTAATTCTGCAGAGACTTGTCTTTTCATGGGTGTATGAAGTATTTGGGATTGAGGGAATATAGTTCTACTTCAGATTGAAGCCTAGATGTTACCCAGAGTTTGCACTTGCTTCAAGAATAAATGTTAGGGTCATAGTTTTTATACCTTGGAAAGAAGCCTTTTGGCCCATTGTGTCTGTGCTAGTCATCAGATATCAATCTATTCTAATCCCATTTTCCAGCGCTTGACCCATAGCCTTGTATGGAATACGTACAAGAGTTCATCTAAATAGTTCTTAAATGTCTTGAGGGTTCCCACCTCTATCACCCTTTTAAGCAGCGAGTTCCAGACACCCACAACCCTCTACTTGAAGAAAAAGCTCCTCAAATCCAACCTAACCTTTCTGTTTATTACCTTAAAACTATGCTCCCTAAAAGGAAAAGCTTTCTCCCTATCTACCCTGTCTATAACCGCCATAACTTCGTATGCTTCAAATCAAGATTCCCCTTCTGCCTTCTTTTCTTTGAAGAAAACAGCCCCAGCAGATCTGGACTCTTTTCATACCAGAAAATCTCCAACCCAGGCAACATTCTTTTGCATCCTTTCTACTGCAATTCCTGTAGTATGGTAACTAGAACTGCACACAGTACTTCAGCTGTAGCCTAATTAACATTATACACAGCTCCATTACAACCTCCTTTCTCTTGTATTCAATGCCTTGACAAATAAAGGCATGTATCTCCCATATGCCGTCTTAACCATCTTGTCTATCTGTCCTGCTGCCTTCAAAGATCTATGCTTGTGCACACCAAGATACCCCTGATCTTCTGTGCTTCCTAGAGTCCTACTCGCCAACGTGTACTCCCCTACCTTGTTAGTCCTTCCAAAAACATTACCTCACACTTTTCAGGATTAAATTCCATTTGCTACTGTTCATACCTTGTGACAAGTCCATCTATATTGTCTTATAGTCTAAGGCTTTCCTCCATGCTATTTACCACACCACCAATTTTCATGTCATTTGTGAACTCCCTAATCATATCACCTGTTTTCATGTTTAAATCATTAATGTACACAACAAACTACAAGGGACCAAGCACCAAACCGTGTGGTATACCAATGAATATAGGCTTCTAGTCACAGAGACACGCTTCAACCAACACCCTTTGTTTCCTGTCACTAAGCCAATTTTGGATTCAATTTGCCAAATTGCCCTAGATCCCATGGGCTCTTAGCTTCTTAACCAGTCTGCCATGTGAGACCTTGTTAAAAGCATTACTGAAATTCTTGTAGACCACATCAACTGCACTACCCTCATCTAGATACCTAGTCACCTTCCGGAAAAATTCAGCCAAATCTATGAGATATGATCTCTCTCTTACATCTTGTTCTCAATTACTAGTGGAAGCTGAATTCATAATAGCATTTAAAAGATGCCTTAAGAGAACCAGCACAGGAAGAGGAGATTCTGTGCGAACTTCAAGTTGTTGAGAAAGAAATGAAGCAAATGGAACAGCTGCACAACAAAGGGTTGGGGTGAACTTTGGGGCAGTTCTGTAGTTTGGAGCATGAGACCCAAAGCAAATTGAATTGTATGGCAGTCACATCCTCTCATCCCTTTGCAGGAAAGGCTCAATCATAAGATAAAGAACTCAGAAAAGAATAAGGCAACAAAAGAATTTAAGCATAAAGTCTGGGAAACTGAAAACTCTTCAGAATCCTCTGGTAGGTTTTTAGATTTAACATCCAACCTTTAAAAAGCATCACAGCACATTGCAATAACATGAGTTAAGAAATAAAACATCTACCTGGCTGAAATCTTGCAAATCTTTTCAAATTACTTTACAGTGAAAGTGTTCAATACATTAGCAGATTCAAAGTACATTTTTCAGTCCCATTTTATTGCAATGTCCTGTTGTTTACCACACAACAGAAACTCTTGCGAACAAGAATGTAAAAAATGACCTGGTAGTGGTATCGAGCATTTAGATGAATGTGCTTCTCTGGTTGGATATCACTTTCTGTCCCAAATGATTTCACTTGAACTTTGGAAGCCGATGTGTCAGGTACCTCAAACTCCACAGCAATGAATGGCTTCCATTCCAAAGGTATTTCTTGATCGGAACCCAGCTCAAGTTTACAAGAAAAACAGTGTGGATGGTCAGATGCTACAAGATAAAATGAGAGAAGTAGCATTTCACAAAGCAGTGAAGAGCAATACATTGAGCATAACCAAATCTTTGTAACAATATTTTTCAAGACTAGACTTACTGATGGTACAGTATGGCTAACAAATAACAAAGATGTTAAGTGTTAACATTACTGAAATATTGAAAAATGTAATGTTGAAATGATAGCAATATATAAAAATCTAAAACAGTCATTATGTATGACCATATGAATTAGGAGCAGGAGTAGGCCATTAGGCCTGCTCCACGTTTCAGCAAGATCGTGGTTGATCTGCTTGTGGCCTTAAATCCACATTCCCACCTATCCCCAATAATCTCTGACTCCCTTTTCAATCAAAAATCTATTTCTGTCTGCCTTGAAAAATATTCAGTGCCTGCCTCTACCACTCTCAGTGGAAGGGAGTTCCAAAGATTCACAGATCTCTGGGAAAACAAAAATTCCTCAATCTTAATCTTCTTATTGTAGTGCTATTATTGTAATTAGTGTCCCTTAGTTCTGATTTCTCCCACATATCTCCATTTTAAAGAGTAAATTTATTGAGCAATGTTTTATTAATTTCCACATTCTTGGTGGATTCAGTTTCGGTAATACAAGTTGTAGATTTCTTTCTTTGATTATATTTTGAGAGATTACCCGTCAACTTATTTCATTATTTACAACTGAACGGGAGAGCAGGTAAGTGTGCTCCCAGTCTCTATTGGTACCCCTCTGAATGAAAGGAGAAATTGAGATGATTTCCTTTTATTTGCCCTCCCTCGCTTTGGAAAGGTGCACTGTATTTTTGGCTCAGCCCTATAGGTGATTAATGAGTCATGACAATGAGTGACAACTCTAGAGAAAGTAATTCCAATTCTTTTACACCCTGGCAGCTTGCTTGTTGACTTGCTTGCTCGGGATGGGAAGGAGGCGCCCATATGACTTGGCATAATGTGGAACTCCTAACAGCAAAGACAGCCCTGCTGCAACATGAGACTCCTTCCCCTCCCGCTGCGTGAATGGTCCCAATGAGAGCCACAAACTCAGTCTAATTCTCTTCCATTGCAGCTGGCCTTGATCTGCTGCGGTCCCAGCAGTGCCCCTGACTCCCATTGGTGCCTTTGAGACTCAAGAGTTGACAGCCATTTGATGGGCCAGAAATCTGCAGGGGCAGTCTCTTAAAAGGGATGGGAAACTCCAACTGCAGACAATTAATTACCAGAGGAAAGTAAAATGCAATGAGGACTTCCTTGGTCAGCTGAAGTAGAGTTCCTCAACTTTCTGGGTGATGTCCACCACTGCCTCATAAAATCCTTAGCCTTATTTTACCATTGGATATCAGAAACTATGCACTTGCTTAATGTTCACCAGATGACTCAATTTCTACATTCCGATTGTTCAGCAGTTATATGAGGGAATATACCTGCATTCTTATCAGGTAGACGATCAATCCTCCAGACAATTGCCTTGAAAGCATGCTCATACTTAGCTGTACCAATGGTGACTTGCATTACTGGTTCACCACCTGTCATGCTAACTGAGCCAAATCGAGCATTCCGATTCATCTTCGCCTTCAAGGATTTCTGTCTGAAGAGATTCCCAGTGCGAAATATCTTGAACCAAGCTGTGGGAACAGGAAAGCGGATCATCACGTTTTCACAATACATTGAAGACAGCCTGTTTTGGAAATTGGAATAGCCAGAGGACATAACTAGAAATGCTTGTAATTCTGTGTAGGCTCCATGAACTGTGACCAGACCCTTTAACAAAAAGGGAAGCTCAGGATTGTCATGGACTGTTTTGAAACGCATCAGCTCCAATCTACAGGCATCAGGAGGAATGAATTTTATCACTCTAGAAGTTTCAAACTCATTTTCTTTCACGCATTTATGAACCCGGTAGTCACAGATCTGAATCCATGTGCCATCCGTATCACTTTTCAAGTAACAGCGGTCTTTTCTTTGAAGCTGTAAATCATTAAGAGTCAAAAAACATTCAACATTGACATTAATGAAGCACAAACAATAAATGTGGGTCACCACCGAAGCTTCAATCATTTTTCCTTCTCTTGAAAATTTTCCCCAGAAGTGATCCGTCATTTCAAGTATCATTTCTTGTTCTTCATAACTCTTTCTGCGTTGTGCAAGAAGAGGTAGTTTCATTAGTTCCTCTTCAACAGCAGCAATGAAGTCAGTGAAATCCTTGTAGTCAGTTGTTCCAAATTTCAACACCTGCTCAACCTCTGCTTCGTGTAGGACTTCAGTTTTTGGGTGATATTTTCGTTTTTCTGTGTATGACACATGTTCAATCTTCACTGTGTGGATCTTTCCTGACGCCTTGTAGTTCTCCAGTTTCGGTTCGGAGAGCCTGCAATATGGTTGCAACTGAAATTCTTTGAAAGGTTTCTCGAGGCCCTGTTCATAATAGAGCTGTAAAATTCCCCCAGCCAGGAGATTCAGATAGATTGGGCCCCACTGACGAGAAGACATCATATTCTTTTTCTCAGGGATTCTCATCATTAAAGGCCAACCATTTTTGCACCCAATTCTGAAGAGATTCCTAACATTAGGTGAAGATATTTGAACATTAAGCTGTTTGTTTTCTGAAGGTGTCTTTGAAGGTTGAGAGTCATCTGCTTGTAACTTTTCATGTTTTTGACAAAGAACAGTTAGAGGGGAATTACTCTGACTTTTCCGGGGTCCATTCATTTGCTTGGGACCTTGAAAAAAAGTGTTTGTAGTGTCTGTGGTTGAAATATCACTAGCCCCGTTACTTTCCTGTTCGCAGTGAGAAATACCAGTGCTTGAAATACAACTCTGATTCCAAAATGGATTTGTGTATCCATTCTCATTATTATGAGGCCTAAACTGATCAGTTTGTGACAAATCCTCAAACTTAAAGAAACAGTTATCCCTGGACAGGCTTGGTGTGATCGGTGTCTGAAGTCCAGACATTGGTGTGCAAGGAAAGTTTGTGAATGGTGAAGAAAGTGGCGTGTTACTGCCAGAGGCAGATCTCCTGGACATATCATGTTGAGAAGAAAGACTCAATACCAGACCATTGGACTTATGCCCACTGTCCGAACTGAAGGACTGTTTCGGTGACTGGAAACCATAATCATCATCAAAAGTCACCCAGTTTGGATAATTGGTTGAAGACATGCTGTGTTTAATTCATAAGTAACTCCACTTTTCACTGTTCCAGAAGGTTGGTTCCAGTGTACCCTGCTGAAGGAACAAAATAATAAATAGTTTTTGTCTTACTTTAATCTATTAGTGCTAAATGTTAAATTGTATCAGATAACAGATGTGCAGAAGCAAAAGTCTTTTGTTAAAGAGTACTAGCCCGAAGATTTCATCATATCAGTGAAACAACATTGTGCAGTTTGGAGTATAAAGTAGCTTACGTAACAACGTAGGAGAACCACAAGAATATAATATTTTTGGTACCAGATTTCATGCTTCAGGTGTTATATTTAGGTACAGAAAAAAGTCTTCATGAAAGAAGAACATTAAATCTAGCGATTGCTTTAACAAATTTCTGCAGCTTAGAGTCAGTTGTAATTACCTTTTTACCTAGTTTGAGATTAAAAGGTTAAGCTAATTTAGCATGTGAATTTCATGCCACTTTCAGTGCTAGACTACAAGCCCAGGAGAGACTCTAATAATGCAATGGTAGTGTCCCTACCTCTGAACCAGGAGACTTGGGTTCAAGTCTCACCTGCTGCACAGGTGTGTAATAACACCTCTGAACTGGTACAGTTGACCATAAAGAAAATTACGTCAGACTACCTCAGGACCTTGATCAGATGGGTCAATGGGCCAATGAGTAGCAGATCGAGTTTAATTTCAATAAACGTGAAGTGTTGCATTTTGGTAAGGCAAACCGGGACAGGACTTATACAGTTAATGGCAGGGCGCTGGAGAGTGTTACCAAACGAAAAGAGACCTACGGGTGCAGATGCATAGTTCCTTGAATGCAGAGTCACAAGTGAAGGAGGTGTTTGGCATGCTTGCCTTCATCAGTCAATGTACTGAGTATAGGAGTTGAGACATCATGTACAGCATATTGATGAAGCCACTTTTAGAATACTGGGTACAATTTTGATCTCCCTTCTATAGTAAAGATGTAAAATTTGAAAGGGTTCAGAAAGGATTTACAAGGTTGCTGCCAGGATTGGAGGGTTTGAGTGACAGGGAGAGATGAAATAGGCTGGAGCTTTTATTCCTGCAGTGTTGAAGGCTGAGGAGTGACCTTACAGAGATTTATAAAATCACAAGGAGCACGGATCGGATGAATAGCCGAAGTCTTTTTCCCAGGGTAGGAGAGTCCAAAACTAGAGGGCGTAGGTTTAAAGTGAGAGGAGAAAGATTTAAAAGGGATGTGAGGGGCAAGAAATATATTTAAAATTAATGGCTGGAATATTGTAGATTATGGTCCCACGCAATTACTCACGTTACCCAATACATCAGGTTCTGTCTGGTAGAAACTTTACTCTCTGACTATACTTTGAATTACTCCAATCATTTTACTTAATTTACCTCGCTTGGAAATTATTTCAAATAATTATCTTGTCTTAGAGTAAAAACTTTTTTTGATATCTATTGAAATTTAATTCTAGCCAATTTGCACTTACAGGGAACAACTCACTCCCATCTCCCATGATGAGTTTGGTCTGCAAAGCTTATTCAGGAGGGAGGGTAGCAAATGGGAACTCTGCCACTTTCCCACATCCACCCTAACAAAGTCCATAAAGACATGTGGATACTCTCCTAGCTCAGAACCACGAACCCAGCAGCAGGTGAGGGGCTTGCCACACGGTGGGGATAACAAGGAAATCCCTTCTGAATTACCCGTGAGCATGCAAAGGAATTCTTCATTCAAAGGTGTTCCATATCCAACTGAGGCACCTGGCATCGGGAAAGGAGGGGTGTGCCACTGAGTGTAATACCCTTCCCCCCCCGAGTCCTTGCTGCCTTTATAAATGCCTCCCGTCCCTGGTCCCACCCACTACTACAACCATCTGTATCCCGTGACCTGGGACTCAGTGACAATCTGAGGACTTAGTGGATGCCCTATTGGCAGGAAACAGCTGGTGTCACTGCTGCTCGATACAGCTGCCAACCTTTCTCAGTGGGTGGGACTTCCACCCCCAGATCTTTGATCCCAGGGAAGGCTCTTAACTGTTGAGTTAAGTAAATTAGCAGACCTTCCCTAAAGGTGGCAATGTCTGGCTCTTACCAACTCTTGCTAGCAGATGATACCACCTTCACTTTCATTAAACCTGACCCCTGACTCTGATCCAACTTTTTCTGATGCATTTAAAGAAACATTTCATGCATTAGATACTTCAGAAAAGTCCCAATTAATGATAGTCTTTCTCTGGACCTAGCTTTTCAATGTTCCATTACCCGGGTCCTCAAAAATTCATTCTCTTTATATATCAGATTGCCCTCTCAGTCTTAATTCAGTAGGATATTATTACTTCTTTAACTTTATTGCTAGCATGGCATACAGGAAATAATTAAAATGCAGAGGATTAGAAGAGAGTAATTAATAGGGAATTACAGATGATGGAAAAATAATAGGAGCGAGTAAGATAATCAAGGATGTAATATCTGTTCTTTAGTACAATGGATTTTTGATGCCCACATTAAATGTTAATTATTCTAAAGTAATTGCTACAGCATTACTAAGGGGTAATTCACATTTAGATGCAGCAAAAGAGCAGGCAGTAATACCATTTGTAATATCCAATTGTATTTCTAAGATTTACACAACCACAACCCCTTCAGCACAGTTTGACCAATTCTCTATTGGCATTAGTAGTGGTCTGAAACAAAATCATTTATTCACCTTCATAGTTTCAGGAATGGTGTTTGTCAGAGGAGCAAAAAATAAAGTGGGAGATTAGAGAGCTCTCCGGACCAAGCACTTGGATTTCAGAAAATGTTCATAAAAGGATACCAGCAATAAACGAAAATAACTTAATTGAAGGTAATGAATTTAACCCTTGTAGATAAATACTGTCATAGCACTACAGTGTTAATTTTACAGAATTCCTATCTAAACAATAATTACAGCTCCAGTTATATTTCCAGAAAAGTCATGGTATCCTTATTTGAGTTCCCTTGCAGGAAAACAAGGATATTTTTTCAACTACTGCTGATTTTTTAAGCAATCTGAAATCCTTCTATATTGAAGCATGTCTGGTTCATGTCATGGCTGTCGGCATAGTTTTGTTTTTAGTCTGTCCACTGACACCTCAGCTTGACTCCACCCCAGCCTCAGCTCATCTTCTGCCAAAACCCTCATCCCGTAGTCTTGTCACCTTTAAATTTGATTACACCAAAGCATTTCCTTGCTCGTATTCTACATTCTACTGTCCAAAAACTGGGATCATCCAGACTTCTGTTGCACATATCCTTACTCACAACAAATTCTGTTCACCTTTCATCCTGCGCTTGCTGACCTACACTTACTTTCAATCAAACAAAGCCTGAACTTAAAGAAACCTCATCCTTGTTTTCAAAGAGCACCTGTCCTCATACCTTCGTATCTCCCTGGTGGTCCCCAGTTCCATAACCCTTTGAGATTTCCGTATCCTTTTAATTCTGTAAGTGCCACAGTAATGACTTTTAAAAAAGGCACCTGAACATTACCCACATTGCTCAAAGATTGATGGCTGGCACTTCAGCTGTCAACCCAAACTCTGGAATCTCTTCCGTCAACCTCTATGTCTCTCTACATGTATTTTCTCCTTTAGCACATTCGTTAAAATTTATCTCTTTGAGCTTTTGGTTATCGGTCATGAGCTGTCATTATGTGGCTTCGGTCCAATTTTGCTCTGAAATCCTCCTGTGAAGTGCCTTGGAATGATTATTGCATTACAAGTACTATATAAATGCAATTCGTTGCTGACCATGACCTTTATTTTCATCACTTTCCATTTTCATCCCTCAACCTAATAAAAGCTTTCAGGTTGATCATTTGTAGAATTTACAAGTTTCCATTGAGGAACATTGTAAATAGAGACATTCCTATTATTCAAAATGCACCACAAAATGTTTTGTAACAAGCTGGTTCAGCGTTCCACTGCAATTTATTGAGTATGGTGTTTGGACAATAAGAGAGCTGGGATAGTTTTGGTCAAGTATTTCGGGATCCCAGGGCTGAAGCCATAACACAAAACTGGGATTGCTGGTGTGAGTAGAGGCAATATTACTCTGATTTAGTAACGACTGTTCTTGGGCTGCATTTAAATGATGGAAGAGAATACTGGAGACCTTTACGGTCAATTTTATCAATGCACACTGCTGGCATGAAGTGTTGCCTGCCAGCCTCATGTTTTAAGAGTTCACTGCAGCATTTCCTACAACTCTCCATCCAGCATCTGTAGGTTTTAGCCCCTTTACAATTACCTCCTACAATCCATGCTCCACTTGAACTGCGAGTACTTAATGCAGATCCTGGATCAAAAAATTTGAACTCACAATATTGAAATTTCTAAATTCTGGAAGTGACATAACAAAGACTAAATAAAGGCACCCAAACATTATTCATATAAAGTGTTCATTTTTGAAAGTTATCATTTGCCATCAGTAAGATTTTTAATTTTATCGCTTAAAAGAAACAGCAAACTGCTTTTTCTTGTCTTTAAAGCAATACTTTGGTGAGCAGGGCAGCTGAACAGTTCACAATCTCCTCATTTTAAAACTACTGCAGTTTTGCCAGCATGCAATTTGTGTACTTCCAGATACTTAATCTGCCTTATGAAGGTCAAAGTAAAAAAAAAACTTGCAAGAAACTGAGCCATGCAGTCTATGCAGTGCATGTGAAGGACATGGGACTTTTACAGGAAATTAAGAAGATGGACTATTAAACCTTGGATTGCTCAAAAAGCAGAACTTGGTTAAAATATATTAACAACAAAGAAAGTATGCAGAACTGTTAGTGCTTTGAAGGTATGATGGGAAGATTGGCCAAGTTCAAAGGTATTTTTAATTATTTGGAAGGTTAACTGGGGCAATATGGACTTTTGTAGAAACATGAAGCAAGTTTAAAGATAAAGCAGTTGCAGTGCTCAGCCTTGAAAGTCTGTCGTAAACATCAGATGCTGTTTCTGCAGAATCAGCTGTTTGAACCATAGCAAAGTGAGACTGGACCAGCTGGTTTTTCCATTAACCAGAGGGGTAAAAGCAGCCATTTTAAGACTAACCCAGGACATAGCTTAGAAGGACGTCAAGGAAGTGAATGAAAAATTAACCCCTCAGTCTCCCAACGCAGGAGAAACTTCAACCATCCTGAGCTTTGAGTTGTACTTAAAAGATTGTAAGCACATCTAGCTAACTGATTGCTCTACAGAACAAAGAGAGTGTTAAAAAAATACCCAACGTCAAGTTGCTGTAGTGATCTGTGTGATGTTAGCAATTCTCAACCAGGGAGGTAACTGGGGGAAGGAGGTTTTCAGTTCACATTAGCATCCCACATTCAGGAAAGAATCAGACACGGTTCAATCACTATCTACCGATCTGCCATGGAAAATATTTGTGTGGATGCTGATTGATCTTGGCCTGCTGCCATTCATTATCCAGACTCATTTGTGAAAACTGATAATACGTAAGGCCGTTGGCATTGTGAAAACATCAGTATTTGCCATTGTCTTCTGGATAGCAAAAGAGGACACAAGCTCTTCAGTACCTTGGGGCTGAATCTGTTTTTTCGGCTGCATCCAAGTGGTTTTGAGATTTTTCAACGTTTTTTTTCCCCAAAGAGAAATATTTTTCTGGCCTTATTTTACTGAACTCACCGCATTAAATTACATACCCAGGCCCAATGGCATCTCTCACATCCAATTTCCACCCTATCTTACCACGTAACGTTCCCAAATTAACTTATACACTCAGTTGATATCTGCGAAACACCAGCATCCATGCCATCTTTGATGGGTGCTTAAAACCCAGATTAACATTAACAATCCGAAGCTGCCCTGTTCGACAGGGATGTTTGCACATGATGTCAGAGAAGGGGAAGCTGGCATCATAATTCTTTACAGGGATCTGGAGCTACTGCTCAAAGTGGTGATGCAATGAAGAAGTGTCCTCTTCACAGGAGGCAGCCTCTGAGAAAAGACAATACCTTCTCTGCTGTGCCAGAGTAAGTGGTGCATTCTTCTCTCTGCTACCTCACACTCACTCTCCATCACTGCTCCCACCAAATCTCATGCTGTGCTTCTCCCACTATTTCCTACAATATCTTCCCTCACCATCTCTCCTCCTTCACTTCCACACTACTAATCCTGCTTGGCCTGTGTGTTGCCTCCTCAGTCCTCCTTTGTTATATCACTGTGCCCCATTTGCTCCTGCACTGACAGCCATTGCCACACATTCTCCTTTTTCATATTACAAGAGAAGGCAGCCCACAAAACGGCAGAGAGCACTTATACGAGTGAGAGGTGTCTGACATCCATGTCCTCACCCCCTACGAGGTATAGACTCCTCACCCATGCAAAACACCAGGATTGCTCCTGTAGATATACCGAGACATCCATGACCCATCAAATGAGTAAGCACCACTCTGCATGCCACTACCAGTCTCCCACTAACATCACTGTGACCTGCAACCATTGGTCACAATACCTTCTCTCTCTTCTATCTTGGATGCCCCATTATCCTCCTGATGACATCTGTGGCCGTGGAAGAACTCCCCTCCTGGACCACTCAGGACCAAAGTACCAAGGCATCAGAGGAAACATCAGCAACGCTGCCTCCTACTCAGCCCACCAGCCCAGACAGACACTTTTTGGGGAAATCATCGAAGTACAATGTGTGAGAGCAGAGCCTGATGAGCACCTCACAGTGCCACCTGCGCAGCTGGTTGAGGAAGAAACAAGACCCTAGTCCACTGGCACTCAGAGGGCTGCTGGAGACCAGACCCCCGCTCAGGCCCAGGCAGGAGATGATGTGTGATGTGTGCAATCAGGGACTTCATCCAAATGCACAGCATGAAGCATCAGTGACAGGCAGGCGTACATTCGCCTTCGCCTCAATCATTAGTCCCTAGTGCAAAGCTACAGTGACAGGTCCAGGTGCCCCATCCTCAAGGAGACAAGGCAATGCCACGTGGCATCCATCCACAGGTGGAATCACACACAAACCCTCTGTCCACTCAGGACACTGCTGGGGTGGCTGAGCTCTCTGCCTCTCTATTGCCTGCCGCCCCCTTCCCCCCTTCAAATGGTTTAGGCTGAGGAGGATCAACTTGTGTCTGGGAAGACGACCTTCAGCATGTCTGGCCTGTCTAAACACAAGCACTCCTTGGTCATACCATCAAACCCACAGGACCAACTAGCATCCCAGCAGAGCAGGCTCTCCCACCCCAGCTGCAGAATCAGGGAGTGCACCAATGCTTTGTGGGAGGGAGGGAGAGAAAAACCTGCTGTGGGCACTTTGGTAGCACAGGGTACGAGCTAGGTTCTCACCAAACTTGTCAGTTTCTGGCTGCACTTGAGGCTCAATGGATGGAGGTCAACACTGAGAACCCAGTGCACTAACTGCATGCAGGGGGAACAACGCATACATATGGCACTGGGTCCTGTTCAACATGCCTAATGTTTGGCTTCTTCTGTGCTTAAAATTCTAGTTGTCAGAGTTGTCCAGCAGTGGCTGTGCCAAGGAAGTGTGACAGAGAGGGTCAATGCTGTGCAGTAGCTAGGGAGTAGGCAGAGCATGTGCTGTACATTGCATGGGCCTGTGACCAATGTTATCTCCCTTTAAAAAACTCCATGGACAGCAAGTGCTGCAGCCCCCTCCCTCATACCCTATCAATTACCCCGTCCACTCCAAGTGTGCTCGCAGCCATTATCTTCCTCATTGCCACCCCCTGGATTGGTACGGGAGACTGCTTTTGACTTACTTTGTCAGGACCCCCTGACTGACGGGTACTTCCATGGACTCCTGCGCAGATTACTCCCCTGAGACATTGACACATGGCTGCTTGTTTGAAGAATATGCAGCATGTTTGCCTCAAAAGCTGCTAGTACGTGGAACAGGTGTGAGATTAACATAGCACACTGCCACACTGCAACATGTGCACCCCCGAAGGACTGCTTGACACCAAGGCAAACTGCCTATTTGTGTGACTGTGCTAACTGGCGTCAGTAGGCAAAACAAGGTGGGGATACTACAGACCTGCTGTTAGGTGCTAAATGAGGAGTGCTAAGACAGCAAGTGACTATTCCTGCGTTGTAACCTCATTTAGTCTGCGAGCTGGGTGCCTGTCCATGTGTGCAGTGTTGCCGCTGCAGCCATTCCATGTTAGTTGCTCGTGTGCCCTACAACGCTCGTTTGTGCTTCCACAGCGCAATGCCATGGCATAGTTGGAGTACCTGGATGGTCGTGATCAGTCAGCGGATGGCAGATGTCAATACCTGGGGAGGAGGGCTGTGTTCTGCTAACACCCATTGATTGTGACCAGTGCAATGGTTTAGTTACCGTCAGCTGTTGGATTAAGTGGCAAGGTGATCTGACAGGTATGCAGTCTAGTTTCCATGTCAGGTTCTTCCAAAATCAGATTTGATTGATGAGTTTGATAAGATGGGAATCTGCATATTAATGAGGTGAGTTGTGATGTTGACAAGCTGTTTAACAAATAAGCGAGTGTCAGTTGGCATCTCAATTGACTAGCAAGAATCTGGCCACATTGCTTGAGTAAAATATAAAAGATGACATGAGATGATTTTGATTTCAAGATAGGCCTTATCATAACTGTTGCCCAATTGTGCCATACATGTTGCTGTAGCCCATGTCACTCAGAGCCCTGTAAGATTCTGTCTTTAGTGTACATTATTCATTCTCCTCTACAGCCTTAAGACATGAGTAAGAGCTGGAGGACAAATGCTGAGAAGCAGCACTTCAGGAAAATCTTACATTGCTGTTTTTGTGGACAGTATGCAGGACAGTTTATTTCTCATCATGGGCCACAACGTATGCATATTTAAATTATTTCTCCTTTTGAGTTGTAAATAAAAATCCCACTTGCTTGTTTAAAATGTTTTTGGAAGAGCCTTATTCAGTTTAGTCTCAAGATGAAATGTAATATATGTGGAGACCGAGCACAATAGGAAGATGCGAATGAAATATCAACAATTGGTGCAAAGCAAAGAGAAGCATGGTGTGGGGGAAGAGAAGGAGAGAGTGAGGCAGATAGAAAAGCAAACTCGGGCAGACAAAAAGACAAAGCCAGAAGAGTCATGGCAACAGAGAGGCTAAATGATATAAATAGGTCTGCAAGACATTGAGGAGATAGCAATTAGAAAAGCAGTTAGACGAAAAGAGACAGCAAAAGACATTAAGCAATGAGAGTAATTACAACAAAGGTAGTCAATGACACATGGAACAAGTACAGAGTTGAACCTTTGGCCATTTTTACTATAACCTAATGATTATATCTTGATCCCTGTAAGGATGGATTTCATACATAACTATGAGGGTGCAGGGAGGGGCTGCAAATGTCCAAAGATAGCAGCTGCATGTGATTCTTTTAATTCCAACAGCTATAAATGAGCTGGTTTTATTTTTTGTCTCGTATTTCCACATCTGCAGATTTGTGTTTCTCAGGCTGTAACTAACTGCCGGAGTCTCCACAATTCGTATAATAAAATCATTTATGTACCAAAATAGATTGTCACAATGAAATCACTTCTACCATTAAAACTAATAAACATTAACCATCAACAGATTCAAAACTGCTTCCAAATACTGTCGTATTATTTTGGTCTCAGGTGGACATGAAATATGGAAGTTTACACTTCACCACTTTTGAAGTAAAAACAGAAAATGCTAGAAATACTAAGCAGTTTAGGCACTCAATCAATGCAGAAACAGATACAGATCCATGATATTTCATCAAAACTGGGGAAAGGTGGGAACACAATAGATTTTGTGCAAAGGGTAACCAGGACAAGGACAGAAGAAAGATTTGTGATAGATTGGAAGATAGGAGAGGTTGAATGACAGAAATGTTAGTTCTCCAGGGGCAAAGGGAGTGGTGATGGAGCAAGAAAAAAAACAAAGAATCCACTGAGAGCAAATGAGCTGCTGTCTAAAAAAGAAAATTATAAAAACAAAGGAAGGGAAACAAAATGGATCAAGAGTTTACAGTCTGAAATTGTGGAAATCCATGTTGAATCCAAAGGCTGTTAGATGCGTAATCGAAATTTGAGATTCTGTTCTGAAACCTATGTTGAACTTCATTGGAACAGTGCAGTAGATTGAGGACAGAGGTGACAACGTGAGTGCAAGAGTCATGCATTAGGACAGAATGAGCTGTCCCACAAAGAGGTCACTTTAATCTGCTTTCAGGCTCCCCTATCTAGGGGACATCACATAGCAAGCAACAAATATAGTAGACTAGATTGAAAGAAGTGCAAGTAAATTGCTGTTTCCCCTGGAAGGAGTGTTCGTGACCTTGGAAGGAAAGGAGAGAGGAAGTAAAAGGGAAGGTATTACATCTCCTGCATTTGCACCGGAGAGGTGCTTTGGATGGCAGTAGGGTGTGGATGGTGATTAAGGAGTGGACCAGAATATCAGGGAGGGAATGATGCCTCTGGAATGCTAGGAGGGAATGGGAAGATGTGATTGGTGGTACCATCACACTGGAGATAGCCCTAGTGGTGGGAAATTGTTGTGTATAGAGGCTGTTAGGGTGGAAAGTAAGGAGAAGGGAAACCCTATTGTGGATCTGGGAAGAGTTGAAAACACAAGGTTAGGAAATGAAGACAGTCAAACGCCCTGTCAATCATGATGGAGTGGAGAATAGAATTCCTTGGTTGAGGAAATTAGAAGATGTCTCAGAGACCATATTGTGGAAGATTGCATCCTAAGAACAGTAGTGATAGAGACAGAAAAAGCACTGTGTGAGAAAATGTAGTTAAGATGGCTGTGGGAGTCAGTGAGTTAATAATGAATATTAGTGGCTAGCTTATAAGTAGGAACAGGGCCGGAGAAGTTGGGGAGGGAAGTGTCGAGAAAAGCCATGGGAAAATGGAATACATGTGGAATTTGGAGACAATGTTGATGAAATCTTCCCATTCAAGACAATAACAGGATATGGCCCCATTCAGGCACCAATCTACTGGAAAAAAGAGAGTTGAGTAAGATGCATAAACAAAAAATGTCTGTTGTATCCTACAAAAAGATATGCATAGCTACAACCTATACAAGTACCCGTAACAACAACTTTTTTTGGAGGAAATGAGTGGCATTGAAGGAATTGTTGTTCAGAATGAAGAAAGGCTTAGTCAAGGGGAGAATGGGACTGGTTGAGCCTCATTCAAGGAAGAAGCAGACAGCCATCCTAGTGTGGGTTGGAGGTGTAGAGAGATTGGACATCCATGTTGAAGAGGAGACAGGGCTATGAAATTGGAAACTTTTAAAGTGACAAAGGGCATCAGAAGTGTCACACATATAGGTAGGAAGAGTCTGCACAAGGGCTGATAAAAAGTAGTCAAGTTAGAAAGAATTCAGTTCATTGGGCTAGGTCAAACTTAACCAATCGGTCTACCAGGGCAGTCCTGTTTCTGGATTTTGGCAAGGAGGTAGAAGTGAGCTGTCCAATACTGGGGAATCATGAGATGAGAAACTGTGGAGGGGAGATGAGAGTCCAGGTGGAGGGAAAACACTGGAGAGGTGAAAGAGTTCATTAGGGAGGGCTAGAGTCCTGCCTAAAGGAGAATATAATGTCATGCTCAAACATTCACAAAGATGAGGGCATAAGAGCATAAAGTAATAAAGCTGAGTTCTTTGCTAAGGACAGATGGTTCGTAAGAGAGGGGAAAGTTAGTGAACATCTGAAATAAAGGGGAAAAGTTTTTTTTCTTAAAGTGAGACAAAGGATGAAATGAAACTAGGAACCAGGATAGCTCTAAGATAGAGTTGGTGTTGCTGAAGAGTACACATGTGGCAGCACACGGCACTGATTATGGATCTTAAGAAACAGAGAGAATAACTGTCCAAGGAATGTTGAATATCTGGGCGATGCCTACAATTATGGGTGGATCCAAAACACGGAGGGTGAAATTTCAGTTGAAATTATATGGAATAAGTTAGATCTGAATACAGTTACACCAAGGAAGAAAATGGGGCTGTGAAAGCAGATTTTGGTGGATACTTGAGCAAACACAAGGAAAGAATCTCTTTTGGGGTGTAGTTGTGATTTACCTTCCAGTACCTTGTACAAAGGTTGTTCTTCAGAAATAATCCCCTACCTTCCATGTGCCTGTTTGTGCTGTGGAAGGCATCACAACTAAACCTAAAATAATATAGAAATGCTAGAAATACTCTAAGTCAGGCAGCATCTGTGGATGGAGGAAGAACTCAGGAAAAAGAAATACTCAGAACTCAATGGAAAGTCAGCAACCTGAAACTATCCTTCTCTACTTGCAGAGTATTCCAAGTCAGAAGTCACACGACACCAGGTTATAACCCAACAGGTTTATTTGAAATAAGCAGCTTTTGGAGCTCTGCTCCTTTGTCAGGTAAACACGTTAACATTCTTACTTACTTCGAACTTCTGATTACAACTTTTGTGAACACCCGACAAAGGAACAGTGCTCCAAAAGCTGCTTATTTCAAATAAACCTGTTGGGTTATAACCCGGTCAGAGATAGCAAGAACTGCAGATGCTGGAGTCAGAGATAACACAGTGTGAAGCTGGAGGAACACAGCAGGCCAGGCAGCATCAGGGGAGACCCTTCTTCAGAAAGGGCTATAACCAGGTTTTGTGTGACTTCTGACTTTGTCCACCCTAGTCCAATACCAGCACCTCCACATCATGCTGATTATTCCAGCATTTTCTGTTTGGACGTCAGATTTCCAGCATCTGCAAAATTTCACTTTTGTACAACCAAACCTCACCCAACATGCATTTTCCAGCAGAAATTACAGTCCTCTACAGTGGCAATAGACCCTGAGGAGGGTGTACTGAAGCATACTGCAATGCAATAACAAGGCGTAGAGCTGGATGAACACAGCAGGCCAAGCAGCATCAGAGGAGCAGGAAGGCTGACGTTTCAGGCCTAGAATCTCTGTTTCATCTAATAGCAGTCAGCTCATCACACATAAGAGGTATTTTAGAGTTTTGTGTTAACATTCTTACCTACTTCAAACTTCTAATTACGACTTTTGTCTCTGCTGTAATTGTCAGTTCCAACAGCATTGCAGACAGTTGTGTTTAATATAATTACAGGCTGAAATCCAGACATAACACTTACATTACAGAACCATCCTTGACTAGCTCCATTGTCACATCAACAAGAATGTTTTTATTCACCCCAACAATCAGAATGACACTGTTTCCTCACTATTCTCAAACCTCTTGTCACTAGAGCACCAGGCAGAACTGCACGGTGTAAACCTCATTGTTATTCAATTACAGCCATGTATGATAATAGGTTCAATGATGGGACAGGAAATACCAACTTCTCTATCAGAGGAACAAAGTGCAGACCTCTTATTGACTGCAACCCAGTGTTTCCACCTCCTCCCCCACTCCCGACTGGAAGTCAATTTCGTTGGTTTCCTGCAAAGACAAAGGTCAAAAATATCCTCAGCAGAATATAAATTTGCAAATTAAGTTGTATTGCAGCAAAAATGCTCATTTGAAACAACTTCTAGACAGTCGGCCAGCTGTTTAATACTTATTTAGCCAAACTTTTATTGGGATTTCGACCATGCAGGAAAGGTGCCGAGACTGACTCTTAATATGTTTTGAGCAAAGTGCAATGCTATTAATGAATGTCACCACTTGACTATTAGCAACTCCTTGTGTAAGGAAACAAGAACATTCTCAGCGGCTCTTCGGGTTAAAAACAATGTAACTGAGCTATCCATAGCAGCAAGTCCCGGGTCTGATTCCAGTGACTGACTCAGAAACTCCAAACTATTACCATTGGGTCCCAACATCCCAGCCCGCAGAGAAAGCGGGCACGGTTACAGGTTCTCGTCCTTAGCCGTTTGGAAAGTGTGCATATAAGCACAGGATTGATGCTTTTCACAGTCGAACAGCCTGCTAACACTTAGTGCCTATTGAACAGGCGACGACTGGTCGATTGAGAGAGGTTCGAAGGGACTGCTGACCAGAGTGAACCCCTGGTGGGAAAAAAAACTCGTCAGCTCGGCGAAAAGAGCACAGGAAATTGGAGGGGCTAATATACACTGGAAACAGTTGAATGCTTCCACTCGGATGCTGGTCTGTGTCGTACAAACTTCCAACGTTCCACATTTCGGATATATTATCTAATCTGCCCGTTACATCTTTACAGAAACCCGTGCAGTTAAACCCGCATACAACGTGACTGATCCTGCTACAGTTCCTCAACTCCGTGGAGTTTTCTTTTAAAGATACAAACATACACAAAAAAAACAACATATGGCACCTAACAGCCGTACTTACAATCAAATGTCAAGTCTCTAATTTCGCTCGGGCCCAGCAGTTTCCCCGGAGCAGCTTCTGTCCATGTACATTTATACTAATCATCCAAAAAAGTTCCTAAAGTGCTGTCACTTCTTCCAGTTTCTGTTACTCAATGAGACGCTGCGACTCACACAC
Organism: Ginglymostoma cirratum; assembly: GCA_024137785.1. NCBI lineage: Eukaryota > Metazoa > Chordata > Chondrichthyes > Orectolobiformes > Ginglymostomatidae > Ginglymostoma > Ginglymostoma cirratum. Next base: position 23,029,674 of record JAHRHZ010000019.1, read on the forward strand.
ACACACAGAACTAAACCTGGAATTTCTCAAAATGGCACAGAGCCACTGTCGAACCCAGCGTGAAGCTGAACTGCAGAGAAGCGGGTCACTCTATTGCTGCAAACTGGAGAGCGAGTGAGCGAGAGGACATGTTAGACAGCCTTCCCACCGTCTGACGTGCTTCCAACCCCCAGCCTGTGCAAAGATAGATACTTGAAAATATTTAATGGCGGTCGCATTTATCTCCCTACAGGCAGAATGTCAAACAGTTCGTTATCTCGAAGCTGTCCTCCTTTCCTGCTCACTCCAATGGGAACATGCAGCGTCTGTGTAAACAAACACACTCTCTGCTTAATGGAAAAGATCTTACCATTATATAGTTCAGATAAGATTTTTTTATGTTGGCCATCCGCAACTTTGTTACAATGTCTGACTGCCTAATAAATTGCATCTAACAGAAAGATGCCCTTATTTCTCCGCAAACAAACCCAATAGATTTGGTCGGGGTGGGGGACGGGTGTGGGGCATTTATTGAAAGGGTTCGCGACTGTCAGAAACTTGAGAATATCTTATGGTTTTTTTTAGAAAAAAGAGAGAAACACAGGGGTGAATTATGGGAAGCGAGCAGACTCCAAGCAAAAGTCATGTTAAATCTCCAAGAGATGCCAGATCAAGTGCAGAGCGATCAATAAAATCTGTATGTAACAACGGCCTGGAGCTAGCACAGTTCTGGAACAGGGCGAGGGTCAGAACAAAGGCTTTCCATCAGGAAGGCTGGTTGATAGATTCACCAACAGGGAGACTAATGAACGTATATTTCAAAGTAAGCTGCACCTCTTAAAATTCGATTCAAATTTAAATCAAAATAATTTAAAATAATTGAAATGGTTTATCAATAGAATGATTCATAGAATTGGTCTTGTATCTCTGTGGATAGTGTACAGGTATTTTAAAATCCACCTGATTCACTACTCTTCCTAATTTACCTAAATTCTCTCTACCTAGTTTCAGCTTTGGAGGTGACTTGTGTTACCGTTAGCTCCTTCAATCAGGCTTCTGACACCCCAAAATAAGTCAAATGGAAACTGTCCCAGAAACACTGATCAAGGAACAGAGGAATAACATCGATACATGGTGGTGATTTCTTCCATCAATGAAGGGGGAGAAAAGAATAATTTTGTAGACCTGCGTAGGGTGGTTTCTTGAAAGAGTTGCCGAAATAGCCCCACTCTCTTACTCTATCCCCATTTCTTCATTCAATGAAAGGAGAGAAAAGAATCATTTTATAGACCTGTGTAGGGTGGTTCTTTGAAAGAGTTGCCAAAATAGCCCCACTTTCTTACTGTATCCCCATAATGCTGCAATTTCCTCTTGAAGGTAGTTATTATATTTAACAAAGTACGAGGGGGATGTCTACACAACTTGCATCACAAAGGTAGGGTTTACAAAATGTCAGCATGAAGATAAAACAAGTGAAAGCACATAGAGTATTGGCCTTTAATACAAAGAGAGTGGTGTGTAACAGGAAGGAGTCTTGCTATAAATGTAGGTATGTGCACGCTGATCCCTGGAATGAGGAGTTTGTCTTCTGAGGAAAGGTTGAGCAGTTTGAACCTATACTCATTTGGGTTTTGGAGAATGAGAGGTGACCTAATTGAAACATACAAGATTCTGGGGTTGTTTGACGGGATAAATGCTGAGAGGATGTTCTTTCACATGTGAGTATACAACTAGAAGGCAAGTTTCAAAACAAGATGGAGATAAGAAGGAATTTCTGCTCACAGAAGGTCATTAGTATTTGCAATTCCCTTCTCCAGTGAGGAGTGGAGGCTGGGTCATTGAATATATGCATGGGTCAGTTGGACAGATTTTTGATTGACAAGAGAGTCAAGAGTTTATGGAGACCAGGCTGGAAAGTAAAGGCCACTGGTGAAGCATCATAACTTGGTAAGTGTTACGACACAGGGATAACAAGATAACAACTTCACCATCACTAGATTTGCACACAGTTAAATTAAAACATTCAACAACCCTCAAAATTTCACAACTGTTCCTGCCAGATTTTACAAATAAAAGATATTGGACTCCAAGCTAATAACTTAAACAAAAAATAACAATTTATTAGTAAGAATGTAACTTTAGTAGAACACAGATAAACTAAAAAGTAATTTAGTTAAGATATATGCTCTAAACCCAAGCTTCTTTGATCATAAATCCTTAGTCGCATGCTGGCAGACAGGCAGACAAATTAAGGGATAAATTGAAAAAGAAAATAAAAGAATTGTAATTTGCCAGTTTGGTACTGTTTCAACTATGAATACCAGGCCTTCATGAAATATTGGAAGAAGAATTATATTACAAACAGGTAGGACCGTATAACTTGCTTGAATTCTGATATCACCAGTCAATGCAAACAGCTTATGTCCAGACCTGAGGAGACTTTTACTTACTTCTTACTGACTGGGATTCTTTTTTCAAAATGTTTAACAAGTTGATAACTGAAGAATTAATACACAAAGCAAAAACAAAAGAACACACAATCCAGGAGCTTCCAAGAAAAAAAAAACTACTTCCTGTCCAAAACCCAGTCAGCTCAGTTTGCTCTTTGTTTTGTCTTTATCCAAATTCTCTGTGGTTGGTTAGCTACCAACAGTCCTCCCTTGACTGGCCAGTTAAACATCTAACCAGTTGCAGGCCTGAGGTTAACAACATTTTGGTGCTGAATCGTCAGAACTGTCCTTAGGGTAGTAATTAACCTGCATTATCTTTCCAGGCCAGTTCCTAACAGCAAACAGTTGTCTTTTATTCTCTCCTTTTAAAACAAACTGCTGTTCAAAGTTTAAAATTCAATTCTCAACTTCAACTCTCAGTTCCAAACCAAATGAGAAAAACGAAAGAAGAATAATAATGATGGTCTCAACAATAAGTAAAATTAATTCTCTTCATCTGTTTTCTTTTATCCAATTATATTTGCTTAAATTGATCTAAAACAAATAATATTTGAATAACAGTAGAGGAAAAGGAGAAGTGTAGGTGCATTGCAAGTCACACCATAGGATCAGAAAATGGTTGTAACACAGGAGGAAGCCATTCAGCCCTTTATGTCTGCATTGACTCTATAAAGGAGCAATTCACCAGTGTCACTCCTCCACCTTCTCCCCAAAGCGCATCACATTTTTTTCACTAATAATCCAATTCCCTTTTGAATTTTTTGATTTGATCTGTTTCCAGTGCATTTCAGATCCTAACAATTCACAGTGTAATAAAAATTTTCCACATCTCACATAATTTCTTTCGCCAGTCTTAAATCTGCACCCTCGCAGCCTCAATCCTTCCATGAATGGAAACAGTTTCTCCCTATCTACTTTGTCCAGACTCCTCATAATTTGGAATGCCTGTAGAAAATCTCCTCTTATCCTTCTCTACTTCGAGAAAAACAGTCCCCCCAATTTCGCTAATGTTTCTATGTAGCTGAAATTCCTGATTGCTGGAATCCTTCTGATTAATCTTTTCTGCACCTTTTTTATTGCCTTTTCATCCTTCCTAAAATATGATGGCCAAAATAGCATGCAATCCTCCTGTTGAGGCTGAACCAATCTTTAACACAAATTTAATATATTTTCTTTGCTTTTAAATTCTATGCCGCTGTTGATAAAGCCCTAAATGTTTAAATTCTCAACCTGTTCTGCCACATTCAATATAAGTATACATTCAGGCCCCTCTGCTCCTGCAACCCTTTAGAATTATACACTTTAGTATATGTTGGCTCGTTCCATTTTTATTTTCCAACCAAAATAAACCACTTCATACTTCTTATTTGCCCACTAGTCTGCCCATTCCACTAACCTAATTTTGTTCTTTTGAAGGTCTACAGTCTCGTTTTCGCAGTTCACACTGCTTCCAAGTCTCCCATCATGTGCAAATTTTGAAACTGTGCTCTGCACATCAAGTTCGAGGTTATCAATGTATATCAGGAAGAGCAGGGGTCCTAACACTGACACTTGGGGAATTCCTCTATAAACTTTCCTCCAGTCTGAAAAGCAATGATTAATCATTACTGTTTATTTCCTATCACTCAGCCAGTTTTGCATCTATTTTGACAGTCTCTTTTGTTCCGTAAGCTCTAACTTTGCCCATACGTGGGTTGTGCAGCACTTTATCAAATGCATCATCGAAGTCTATGTACATGCATGATAGGAATTATCCTCGTCAATCCTCTCTATAACCTCATCAAGCATGTTAATGAAACAGGATTTGCCATTAACAAAGCCACGTTGGCCTTTTTGGAATTAACCCACATGACGAAAACTTTGTCCCAAATAATAGTTTCTCAAATCTTGCCAATAACAGATTCAACTGACTGTTGGGTAACTGCTGGGCAGGGGTGTGACATTTGTAATCCTTGAATCTTCTGTCGTATTTCTGAGCCTAAGGAAGATGGGAAAATTGTGGACAATGCCTCCACAGTTTCCACTCTCACTTCCTTCAGTATCTTTGAATGCATCTAATTTGGTCTTAGTGCTTAATCAACTTAAAGTACAGACAGCTTATCCAATTCCCTCTCCTCATTAGTGTTAAACCCAGTGTCTGATCTTCCTCCTGTTTCATCATGATCTGTGCAACATCTTCATCCTTGACAAAAACAGCCACAAAGTGTTTATTCAGTACTAGAGCCAATTCCCCCATTTTCATACATAAATCTTCTTTAACTTTTTTTACTTCTTTTACTTTTCACTAATTATATGCCTATAGAGATTTTTAGACTTCCTCTTTCTGCTCGAGTACGGACCCTTTCTCTGTTGCTGTGTGAAATAACTGCTTATTGGTCTGCAGCTATATTTTAAGGAATAAAATCCACCATTGCTTTTTCAGTATATCTTGGAGTGGGCAATAAATACGACTCCGCCAACTCATGCACATGTTGACAACAATTCATTTCTTTACAAAGATCTTTTGGTCTTTATAAAGCCTTTTGGATATTAAACTGATAATCTTCTAATTGTTAAATGCAACAAACTTTAAAAATCTTCACCTCTTTCTAATAATTAATAAATTTGTTTTTATTATGGACATTTACCATTTCAATCTCTCCTAATTTTATCAAATGGTCATTACTGATAAAGGAAAATAATGAATAATAATTCACCACTCTTTAGCAGAGAAGCAACCTTCATACATTTAGCATAAATGTAACGATGGTTCTTACCAAAGTCAAAATTGACATCCTAGGTGACTCTGACTTTTCTCAACCTGCCTGCAACCTTTCACATGTTAGACCACACCATCATTTGATTTGATTTATTGTGGGCGTATGTGCCTAAGTACAATGAAAAGTTTTATTTTGCGAGCAGTTCAGGCAGATTATAGTAAAGAAGGACACTTAAATCATAGGGTGCTTAGGCAGACTGAGGCATACAAGGTTACGGCTGCACAGGAGGTGCACGAAGCTGCATCAATATTAGCAAGATCGACATTATTTAAAGTTAGAGAGGCCCATTCATCAGTCTAATAACAGCAGGGAAGAAGCTGTTTTTGAACATGTTGGTGCGTGTGTTCAAGCTTCTGTACCTTCTGCCTGATGGAAGAGGTTGGAAGAGAGCATTACCAAGGTTTTTCTGAAGAAGGGTCTAGACCCGAAACGTTAGCTTTCCTGCTCCTCTGATGCTGCTTGGCCTGCTGTGTTCATCCAGCTCTACACCTTGTTATGTATATTACCTAGGTGGGAGAGGTTTTTTATGATGTTGGAAGTCTTTCCACCGTGAAGTGTAAATGGAATCCATGGATGTGATGTTGGCTTCCGTGATGTCCTGGGCTGTGCACATAACCTTCTGTAGTTTCTTACAGTCCTCGGCAGACCAGTTGCCATACCAGGCCATTATTCATCCGGACAGAATGTTTTCTGTGATGCATCTGTAAAAGTTAGTGAGGGTCCTTATGGACATGCCAAATTTCCTAAGCCACCTGAGGAAGAAGAGGCATTGTTGTGCCTTCTTGACCATTGCATCTACATGGGGGGTCCAGGACAGATTGTTGGTTATCGTCTCTCCTAGGAACTTGATGCTGTTGATCCTCTCTACCTCAGCTCCAATGATGTAGATGGGGGCGTGTCCTCCTTCTTTCTTCCTGAAGTCAATGATCAGTTCTTTTGCCAACATTGAGAGAGAGATTGTTATCATTGCACTGAACACCAAGCACTCTATCTCCTTCCTGTATTCTGACTCATCTTTGTTTGATATCCAGCCCACAACGGTGGTGTTTTCAGTAAACTTGTCAATGGTCACATAGTCATGGGTGTACAGGGAATACAGTAGGCGGCTGAGAACACATCTTTGCAAGGTGCCAGTGTTGAGGATTATCGTGGAGGAGGTGCTGTTAACTATCTTCACTGGGTCAGAAAGCTGAGGATCCAGTTGTAGAGAGTGGAGCCGAGACCTAGGTCTCAGAGTTTTCAGATTAGTCTGGTAGAGGTTATGGTGTTAAAAGTGATTCTCCAATGCCTCTCCACTGTTGTCCAGCTGAGTATGACTGCTCTCATCTTGTTCATTTTTTCTTCTTTTACATTTAAATTTTAATCATTTCTTACAAAGTAGCGTGTAATAGCACACATCTATGGTGTGGTCATTGAAATAACTCCACAGAGTTCAGTATCCTGTCACCAAGTCACTCTTTATTTATACATTGAGAGTCCTTGACATCGATCTGGCTTTGTCAGACCGAGCTGTCAGAGTGCATCAGGGAACTGATATTCTATGAGGTCCACCTGGCTGACCTCATTACAATCACTACAGTAGTATCTCATGTGTTATGCTCCTGTAATAACTTCTTCATTTTCTGTAATTGTTGCTGTTAGCAGCAAGATTACTGATTCTGTCTAATTACCTTGTGATAACTTCTCTTGGTCTTATTTTATCTCAACTGTTTTCCAAGCATCTATCCTTTACCCCATCACCCATTTTTAATCAATATACTTGCCCCTTACTATAGCAGTGAAAACCACACTATAAGTTTTGACAGGCATGCTGATGACCCCCAGCTCTAACCACCGGCATCCCTCTTGAAACATTTACTGTTGCCAAATTATCAGATTGCTTATCTGATATCCAGTCCTGGATGTGCAGAAATTTCATCCAGTTATATTAGAAGGACTGAAATGGTTGTTTTTGCTCCCTACTCCAAAATCTGTTCCCTAGCTACTGACTCTAACTTTCCCTCTGTAACAGTCAGAGACAAACAGCCTGTTCATAACACCTTGAGCATTCCTGATATTATCCTCACAACTTCACTTGCCAAGGCTGTAAACTCTGGAATTCTCCCCCTTCACTTCTCCACCTTGGTTTCTGCCTTTAAGACACTCTTTAAAATCTACTTCTTTGGCCAAACATTGCCCTAATATCTCCATATGTTACTTGGTGTCATATTTCATCTTATAATGCTCCTTGGAGCACCGTTACACAGTTTAGTATGTTCAAGGTGCTGTATAAAAATGTTTTTATTGTTAAAGACTCTGTTGGTTATTTGTTTGTTCCAATTTAGCAAATTGTATCCTTCATGAAGCTACCTAACTCTGTGTTCTCGGTTTGACTATGAAAAACTGCTCTCCCCTCCCTTTGCAACAAGGACAGCAGCAACCTGTATTCGACAGTATTTGTACTGTCGTAAAGCTATTCCAGTGCATTTCACAAAGTGTAAACAAACTGAAAATTAGGCTCCTGATAACAAAAGGAGGCATTAAAGCAGACAAACAAAAGTTTGGTCAAAGAGATTGATTTCAAGGAGCACTTTAAGCAGGAAAGGAAAATAAAGAGATGAAAAGATATAGGATGGGAATTCCAGGGCTTACAACCATAACAACTGAAGGCCTTTGGTAGAGGTGTTAAAATCAGGAAGAAACAAGAGGTCAGAACTGGCAGTGCTTATGTCTCAGAGGGCTGTAGGGCTGCAGGAGATCACAGAATTAGGGAGAAGTGAGGTCATGGAGGGATTTGAAAACTAGGATAGGAATTGGAAAATCAAGGTATTATTTAACCAGGATCTAATTTAGGTCAGCCAACATGAATGTTGGGCAGATAGAACTTGGTGAGAGCAAGAACATGGGCAGTCAAGTTTTGGAAGGCCTCAAGTTTATGGAAGGTAGAACATGAGAGGCTGGTCTAAAGAATATTGGAATGGTCAAGACCAGAGGTAACAAAGACAATACTGAGGGTTTCAGCAGCAGAAGTTTTAAAGCAGGGGTGGAGTCGGGTCATGTTATTAAGGTAGAAGTAATCAGTACTAGTGATGGCTTGGAAAAGTATTTGGAAGCTCTTCTTGGGGTCAAACTCGGTTCAGCCTCAGTCACCAAATTCTGAACACAGGTTCTGCTCCAGTCTAGTAGCTAATCTCTCTCACTTACTCCCAATCCTAGCACTTGCTGCCAGATCAAATCTCGATCTTCCTCCCAACCCTAATGTGAGTTTTCAGCTTGAAAATAAACCTGAAAAATCCCTTGGTTGCCACGTGACAGGTATGTGGAGCAGGCATCATTAAGCTGGTAAGTTTACTGTAACAGGGTAGGCCATCTGTGACTGAATGATCGAGGTGAGAGAATGGTATTGCAGGGAAATGTCAAAAATACCATAGAGATGTACCAGCTGAAGCTGTGACCTGTGGGATGTTGCCTTGTGCCTTGCCTGTATTGCTTTCCTAGTGTTTTTTCAATAAAAACATAATAGTTACATAAGGACCATTGAAAGGATGACTCATGAATATTTTCTTTATGTTTCCTTGTTAACCCATCAGGCATCAATACTTCATTCTAATCCAAACTGAACAGCTGGGGCTTGCCTGTATACTGTTTCCTGTTACGTTTATATGGTTCTTTTCCAACATGTGGCTGTTGGCTCTTGATTACAGTTCCAAAATAAATTTGTTGGACCTAAGATCCAGTTGTCTCAAAAACAACAGTTAAATGGATCTGATCCTGGGCTGTTGCCAAGAAAGAAATTGAGACTACGTTTCTGGGAAAAACAATCATTCAATAATTAAATATTTCAGGAATTTTGTTTTCTGTGGTGCGGTCATTTCCTGCCAGCTCCACATTATCTGCCAATTTGCTGATTTCAGCTCTTTCTAGTGGAAAGGGCTTGGAAACTATCATAGTTTTCTTAATTTCACTGCAACTCTCTTCAAGTCATCTACTCCTGCCAAGCTTTGATTCAAATGCATCTGCTGCTCCTGAATACTTATCAAAGTGGCAAATTGCCATGTGTTATACTAGATAGCAGGTAATTACCAGCACACCATTTGAACATGTGGGCTATTATAAGTGAGGTCAAAACTGTCCTCACCCAAAGCCCACAGCTTTTGAGCAAGAATGACCTGTTACTGATCAGGAATATTTTGATGTTCTTCCCCCAAAACCCGATAGCACTGCCGTCAATCATAATGTTCTTATTGTGATTCAGGTCAGGCCAACAGGTTTAGCATCAACCTGGGATTAAATGGAGGACCTTTTTGATCTGTCCAGCTCTGTATCCTTCAAGTGGTGTATCTGTAGAACCTGGCTACATTTCTGCTATGGAATCAAGCTCCAGTTTCAAACTCTGAGAGCTGCCAGCATGGTGGAAACTGTAAAAAAGACTGAAGAGTTCGGAAGAAGTTGGCCTTTTGGGTACATGCCCTACAGAGAGTGCTGCTCCTCAATTAATGTGCAATTAACTTCCAGGATTGCGACCAGATGGCTGCTGACGGATCAGACATCTTCCCCCATTGTTTTCAATGTTCATGCTCATGAAGGGCCGAGTTACAGCCATAGTGTTCACGGTTGTGGGAAACAAGTGGCCTCAACGCTAGTCACATTCCCAGCATTAGGAGCTTTCTAAATACCCTTTGAAATTTTACTTACCATATGAAAAAATTGAAACCTACAAACTAATACTTGAATATAAATTATGACTTTGTTATGCTGTAGAATGACTGACAACAGTATAAAGTGACATAGACAGTTAAAAAGGAACTGAGCCACTACTGTATAGTTCAGCATTGTCAAACCTGGGATTTATATGGCTTATGTGGTGTACTGCTACCTAAAGTGTCAGATTTATATTTATAAAGATACCACTATAAATAGTGCAAAAATTATATAAACCTAAGAAAATCATAGCTTGTTTAATGACAATCTTACAGTTGTGCATATGATATAAAGCAGCTGGCGTCAACTACTGGCTTGGCAAGAGTGAGCAAGAATCTTGTCCAGTTCAGCAATCATAAAGAGCACACTGGGACCATGCTGCTTTTGTTTTTAACAAATTAAAATAATGTAACTTGCACGGTTTGCATAAATAGACATCCTAAAACAATGCCTAGGATTAAGAAAATCAAAACATCTTTTCTATGTCAATAACTTGCATTGATATATTGTCTTCCATTAGCAAGACATTTCACAGAAGCATAATCTGAAACAAATGGATCCGGGGCAAAAAGGAAACATTGGAGGCACGGCCAAAAACTTAGTCATCAAGGAGGCTCTTAAAGGAGGGAGAGCTGGAAAAGTGAGGCCTTAGGAGCCAGTGCTGGGGCAGAAGCTGGAATGGGAATGTCACTGTGATAGGGTTTTAACAACTGGAGAACCATGAATTAATTTAAACAAAAGGATGAAACTTTTAAATTGCAAGTGCTAAGGGAACGAAGAGTCAATTTAGGACAGCCAAGGCGGGGGTGGTGGTGCACCGAGTAGGGTGTACAAGCAGCAGTTTGGTTGCACAGTATGGAATATGGGTGATGCTGGGCAATCACAAGAGTGCTGGACTAACCGTGTGGAGGTGACAAAAGTATGTCGCCAATGTTCATGGCAGTATATGGGCTGAGCTACAGATAAGCTATGTAGGCAGTCCTCGTAATGGAGATTGTTATAGGGTGTAAACTAGCGTAAAGATCATAAGAACACTCAGTTTGTGAGCTGTCTGGTTTAGCATGCAACATTGGTCAGAGAGAGGATGGAATCGAGGAAAGGTTAAAGAGCTTTTGGTAGAGCTGGTTGAATTTATGAAGAGAGATCAAGAAAGTTGTAAAAGAAGCTTCATGTCTGAAGAAAGGAATCGTCTACAAAACTCAGCAAACATGGAGTTGCAGGAATAGAAACTGGGTGGTCATCAGTTTAGAACAAATGATGTCAAGAAGCAGGAAGTGGATCTCACAGAGGAGATGGTTAGAGAGATCATTTAGGGAAATAAGAGCAAATATGGAGAAAGATAATCTAGGATCAGTTTAAATGGAAAAGGAGAAGCAGCAAAATTTGATTTTAATATTTTTTATCATTCATTAATGGAATGTAAGTGTCTCAGTGTAGGCCAGCATTTATTTATTGCTTAGACTAATTGCACTGTACCTTAGAATACCTACAGTGTGGAAAGAGGCCCTTCGGCCCAACAAGTCTACACTGACACTCAGGGCATCCCACCCAGACCCATTCCCCCTATAACCCACCTAATCTACATATCCCTGAACACAATGGGCAATTTAGCACGGCCAATCCACCTACCCTGCACATCTTCGGACTGTGGGAGGAAACCGGAACACCCGGAGGAAATCCACGCAGACACAGGGAGAATGTACAAACTCCACACAGACAATCACCAGAGGGTGGAATCAAATCTGGGTCCCTAGTGCTGTGAAGCAGCAGTGCTAACCACTGCGTCACTGTGCCAATAAGCTGTCAGTGAGCTATTCTCTTGAACCTCTGCAGTCCATCCAGGTCTAGAGCCACCCACACTATGGGAAGAAACGGAATTCCAGGGTTTTGACCCAGCAACAGTAAAGAATCATTTTATTGTTCAAAGTCGGGATGGTGTGTGGTGGGGAGGTTGCAGATTGTCATGTTACTATGCATTTGCTGCTTTATACTTCAAAGTTGTGAGATTGATGGGTTTGAAAGGCACTGATGAAGGGGCCTTGATGAGTCGTTATTGTGCATCTTTGTGGACTGTACAAGTTGCTGCCACTGTTTTTCAGCAGTGAAGGGAGTAAATGTTGAAGATGTTGATAGTATAAGGTAGTGGTGGAGGTTAGATAGACCTTAGGTTTCGGGTAAAAGTTCGGCACAACATTGTGGGCCGAAGGGCCTGTTCTGTGCTGTACTGTTCTATGTTCGATGTTCAATGTTCGTGGAAGGAGTGATGTACTTGTAATGTCACTGGATGAATAATCCAGAGCACCAGACTAATGTTTTTGGGAGAGATAAAAGGTACTGCAGATGCTGGAGAATCCGAGATAACAAGCATGGGGCTGGATGAACACAGCAGGCCAAGCAGCATCATAGGAGCAGGAATGTTTTTGGGATATGGATTTGAACCCCACCATCACTGATGATAAATCTGAATTCTATAAATTCTGGAATTAAAAGCTAGTCAAATGGTGACCGCGTAAGGATTATCCCAAAAATCTAACACACTGATGTCCTTCAGGGAAGGAAATCTGTCATCCTTACTTAGGGTGGCTTACGTGTGACTTTGTACTCTCAGCGATGTGGTTGACTCTTAATTGCCTTCTGAAATGGCTTAGCATGCCTCTCAGTTGAATCAAACTACAATGAAGTCTAATGACTAAGAGCTAATAATGAGCAGCCTTCATGAAACACTGTTGTCCATCTGGTACAGGATCTAGTGACAGTGAAGGAATGGAAATATATTTCTAAGTCAGGAAAACGTGAGACCTGGGTAGATACTGTCAAAGAAGCCTTGGTAAGTTGCTGCAGTGTATTTTCTAGATGGTACTCAGTGCTGCCACTGTATGAGACCATAAGACATAGGAGCAGAAATTAGGCCATTCGGCCCATCGAATCTGCTCTGCCATTCAATCATGGCTGATAAGTTCCTCAACCCCATTCTCCCGCTTTCTCCCCATAACCCTTGATCCCCTTGATAATCAAGAACCTATCTATCTCAGTCTTAAATGTAAGACCATAAGACCATAAGACCATAAGACATAGGAGCGGAAGTAAGGCCATTTGGCCCATCGAGTCCACTCCACCATTTAATCATGGCTGATGGGCATTTCAACTCCACTTACCCGCGCTCTCCCCATAGCCCTTGTACTCAATTACCTGTCCTCCACAGCCTTCTGTCACAGTAAATTCCATAGATTCACCACTCTCTGGCTGAAGAAGTTTCTCCTTATCTCTGTTCTAAAAGGTCTTCCTATTACTCTAAGGCTGTGCCTTTGGGTCCTAGTCCCTCCTACCAATGGAAGCATCTTCCCAACATCCACTCTGTCCAGGCCATTCAGTATTCTGAAAGTTTCAATTAGATCCCCCCTCATCCTTCTAAACTCCAATGAGTATAGCCCCAGAGTCCTCAAACGTTCCTCATATGTTAAGCTTTCCATTCCTGGGACCATTCTCATGAACCTCCTCTGAACCCGCTCCAGGGCCAGTACATCCTTCCTGAGATATGGGGCCCAAAACTGCACACAATACTCCAAATGCAGCCTGACCAGAGCCTTATAAAGCCTCAATGGTACATCCTTGATTTTATATTCAAGTCGTCTCAAAATAAATGCCAACATTGCAATTGCATTTACCTTTCTGGCTACTGACTCAACCTGCAAGTTTACCTTGAGAGAATCCTGGACTAGAACTCCCAAGTCTCTTTGCACTTCAAACTTCTGAATTTTCTCTGAATTTGGAAAATAGTCCATGCTTTTATTCTTCTTACCAAAGTGCATGACCTCACACTTTCCCACATTGTACTCCATCTGCCACTTCTTTGCCCATTCTCCTAATCTGTCCAAATCCTTCTGCAGCCTTGCCACTCCTCAATACTACCTGTCCCTCCACCTATCTTTGTATCATCTGCAAACTCAGCCAGATGCCCACAGTTCCTTCAACTAGATCATTAATCTACAAAGTGAAGAGTTGTGGTCCCAGCACTGACCCTTGCAGAACGTCACTCATCACCTGCTGCCATCCCAAGAAAGACCTCTTTATCCCTACTCTCTGCTTTCTGCCTTCTGCCAGACAGCCAATTTTCTAGCCTTGCTAGCACATTGCCTCTAACACCATGGGCTCTTATCTTACTCAGGAGCTTCCTGTGCGGCACCTTGTCAAAGGCCTTCTTGAAGTCCAGGTAGATAACATCTATTGGCTCTCCTTGGTCTACCCTGCTCGCTACTTCCTCAAAGAATTCTAGCAGATTTGTCAGGTGTGACCTCCCCTTGATGAAACCATGTTGACTTTGCCCTACTTTACTATACATTTCCAAATATTCAGAAATCACATCCTTTTCAGCGGACTCCAAAATCTTACCCATGACTGAGGTTAGGCTAATCAGCCTGTAATTTTCCGTCTTTTGCCTTACTCCCTTTTTAAACAGGGGTGTCACATTAGCGATTTTCCAATCCTCTGGAACCTCCCTGACTCTAGCGATTCCTGAAAGATCACCACTAATGCTTCCACTGCCTCTTCAGCTATCTCCCCAAGAACTCTGGGGTGTAGTCCATCTGGTCCAGGTTATTTATCCATCTTCAGGCCAATCAATTTTACTAGCACCTTTGCTTCATTTCCTGGAATCAAATTTCAGTCCAGTCAAAGCAAGCACTCAAATAATTCAACTTGAAGGAGCTATTCATTCATGAATTACACCAAGAGTTACTACATTTACTAACTTCGTCAAGTGCAGTGAGTGGCCCATGTCATGTTTATTCAGTTAAATTTAATTTTCAAAACAGTAAATAATAAGACTAGGTTAGTTTTTTCAAAATTTTAAAATAATTTCTCCCTTTCCCCTGTTGATAATTCCATTCTTTTAGACCCATGGGTTGCTTGGCAGCATGTAGGGGACCAGATTTCCATCAATGGACTATACAAGCAGCAGTTGGGAGCTGCTAAACAGCAGCCCAACGTGACACTCCCTTCCCATTGAGGAAGCCACCTGGCCCTCATTCTACATCATCTCCTGCCAGCACACCAAGAAAACAAAAATAGCAGGCTATTTGTTACATTCATTCTTCTCTAAGAACACAGTTTATTTCATTGAGCTTAATACAGTCATTACAAAATCACTCCAGGAAAGAGCCTGAACCTGTTCACATTGCATCTGCGTCAATATAGTCATACTAATCTGATTATACAGAATATTGAATACACCATACCTTTGCATGGAGATTTTAACAATTCTGTTTCAGTATCCCAAGAACATGTGCTAAGGAATCCGACAAATATTGAACCACCTCTCCTTTCTCGGCCTTATACAACTGTCTGGTGTTGAATGCCCAGCTTAGGTCCAGGACTCAGTGTTCACCAAGTTGATTCTTACAACTAACTTAAGCTTTTAGTTTTCAACCCTTGATTAGAATGTCTACAAATTATTGAGAGATTAAATTAAGCCTCTTTTGTCAAATCAGAGAGGTAAAGTTATTATGCACAACATCATTTATTACAAAATGGACTGAAGGGTCAGTTTCTGCGCTATACATCTCGATGAATCTATAAAAGATCCACAAAATGCAAATCTAGCTCTTTGATTAGTAACTCAATGCTGGCTAGGGTTAAAGTGTGTAACCAGTTTTAGACAGGAACTTCAGTATATCACTATAATCCAGAATTTATGGATGTTGAGTTTACTAGAGCAATGAACACAACCAAAAGGTAAACTTGACAAATTTCAATTGAAGAGTAATTACATGAATAATCGGCAGTGAACTGTTTTAGATAGCTAGTCTGTTCGTATGGTGTTGTATAGATGCTGCTCACTAGCAATCTTTCAGGGTTTTAAGACCTCATATCTCCTGTTAGCACGATTGAGTGAACTGACTTCTTTGCTGGGAGTTAATGTTCTATAAACCTGCAGCATTGAGTTCAGGAGCCCTTTTCGGCAACAGGATTATCTGTTCCCTTTGACTTCAGTCCAAGCAGAACTCAGTTTATGCATAAATTACAATAGCTGACTGGGCTTCACACATCTTTCTCAACAATAGTAATTATGTAACAATGTAATTAAGAAACACTTGTCTGTGTTTGTTGTAATAATTATTATAGTGGCTAGATTAAAAGTTGAATTTTAGGTTGTTAATTTTGCACTGAATACTCCCATAGAAGCGTCTTTTTTAAACTTCAAATTGCGTAAGAGCTAGACAAAAGTTGATTTACAAAAGATTTTCTCTAACAAAGGAAAACAACACCTGGTCACTAACCTACTAGTTTTCTACAGATTAAGTAGTGGACAACTTTCAAACTAAAGTCTCCCTTTTATCAGTTAACCAGTTGCACTTAGAAAACCTCATTCTAAGCAGCTTCTAGCAATCAAATTGATAACGACCATTTCAGGTCCTCCATTGTCCGAGTCAATGAAACAATCTTCCCTGGAGTGCATCAGACATTGGACAGAATTTTACTCAGTGACCAACTGAGGCTGGAAAATTCCTTAACAGTATCACCACTGGGAAATTTTCCCATTGGCAGGCTGCACAGCAGATTGGCTGCCCACTTCCTTGGGACAATTTACATAAAAGCCTGAATAAGAACCATTTAATGTGACTTCTGGTATTCAGATGCCAGGGTGGCCCTTTTCCATATGTACAGACAGCCAACTTCATGAAGACTGCATCACCCCATGTTGGTGACACAGGGACCCTCCACTGTCATACCCAATGCCATCCAGAGGTCTCCTATTTCCTTCCGGTTGAATTGCACTTATCAGGGGCCTGTTCACTATCCTTACTTGGATGGCAATTAGAAGGGGTCTACCAGCAATAAGATGGCTGAACTTGTTCTGCTGCCTGCAATGTGGGCTCAGGATACACTACCGGCCTGGACTGGGGATCTGAGCCCATAGTAACATTTCAAATGTCAATCTAAAGACTTCATAAATGTGGGATGGCTCCTGCCTCTAACCATTCTTTTAGGCTGAGAGTTGCAGATACCAAACAACCTCTGGGTAAACCCATACCTTAAATCCAAGGCCTCTGGTTATTAACTCCTTACTAAGAAAGGTTTTTCCTATCTACACTACTCTATGTTCCTCAATTATGTACACTAAATGTTAGACACTCCAGCATTCAGGTCAACATTTTACAGAGCACTGTGAACACAGCTCTATTAAGGAATTTTGCCCAGGAATTTCAAAATCATCTTTCAACAATTTAATGGAAACATATACTGAATGGTTAGAGTAATAATAAATCTGTGTTCTCACTACAGAAAATCAACCATTAAAAGGACAAACTTCACCAATAGTTTATAATTTGCATTTTGTGACAGACTTGTTAAGTTTCCAGAAGGTGGGAATTCCCATAACACCCATACCACGTGATGTTTTGTCCCCAACCCCCACATCTTCATAAGAACCAGTTGGGAGGAACAGAAAATAATAAGGAGAAAACGTCAATTGCTGTCAAGCTTTTAAAATGTTTGTTAGGATGTACTTTTGAAAGTGCAAATTGGTTAAAAAAAAAATCTACTTGCAGCTTCAAAACAGAATCCAAAGCTCCAACTTCAGAAATTCTCAAAGCATGTTATGTTCAACAGTTAGTGCTTTCTGAGAGCAAAGCACTCTCAACTCAGTTCTAAACAAAGATTAACTCCACTTTACACAGTGAGCTTAAGGGATACATTTTCCTCATTAACAGTTTATTTTTGTGGTGGGTTCAATGTTGCACAACGTTGAGAAAGTACACAATATAAATGCAGGTCATTGTTCTAAATCACAGTGCCAAAAGTGGAAAGTAGAAGCGCACTCTACCCAAGGCTGATATGGCTAATCCTGAGATATTGAAATAAAAGTATTTTTGGATAAGATGATCTTACATTTAAAAAATATTTAAAGGAGCATGAATCCTTCAATTAGTGGGAACTTACTAAAAAGGACAGCTTTATTATTTTGTAAATAGCAGTTGAGAGACAAATGCTAAACAGTCTGGAGTTTCAGTTACATAAAACTGTAAAATAATGAATGCATTCATGGAGACATCATGATGCTTTAATGCATCCATATCAAATGAATAAAATGTTCAAGTGGTAAATATAGTACAGTCACAGCATACTTGCAGCCTCACCTAGAAAATTACATGCTTGACTACTAAACAAAAACTTCCTTTAATGAGACAGCACTTCAAGTAAGCAGTTAATGCACCATTTTTATTCATCATTTTTCTTCATTAACAATTTATGCACCAAATAGATTTTCACATTTAAATTTTCTAGGGGAGAGAAAGAGCAGAAGGATGATGTGATGTGAAGAGGAGAGGGCCAGTGCAGCATTAACAGGGTTAGTAACAGGAGTCAAAGGGACAAACTAGACTTGTGCTCCACATTTTGGAGAAGTCAAAACACCTGATTTGCACAATGTTAGATCTCTCATTTCAGAGAATAATTAAACAATTAACATACACATCATCACATAATTCAATGTACAAAACCTCCTTCATTATGGATTCACCTAATGAAATACAATCTTAAAAAGCTATTGTTACAAATTACCTACAGAATGGGAATTTCATAGGTACAATTTTTTGGAATATGTTTTAAATGCCAAAATATTTCCATTATGTTCCTAAAACTTTAAGGTGTTATTTTAAGAAAATCCTTTAAGTCCAATTTTCTTTTGATTCCTCGGCTCTGTAGTACCACAATCACTGCACACCTTTACTCCTAGAAAGAACTGCAGCACAAATATTCATTTGGCATCATAAAATTCCCTCTGGATAACAGCAGCTGTATCTTCAATGCTCAGATGTCTAGTTGTACGGTGTCTTATCGCCCTCTGTTTTTCTTTGTATTACCCTTCAAAAGACAATGAGAAAAACAATCTGTGATTGACATTATAAGTTTGATTTTGTGCCTACTCCCAATGAACAGGGAAATGCCAAATGTGTTGATAACATCTACATAAATAAATAGCATACCTCCTCCTAACTTAGCTGACTTTTGCATGTAATGGAACAAAGGATATTGAAATTTATGATTTATGAAACTGTGAGAAAAGGCGGGTGAAGCTATGCACATATTTTTCTGTATTTTCTCTTTTCCAATTTAATGTGCTATCCACCAACCTTTCTTCTAACATGGAAGGTACTAATATGTACTAACATAAGACTTCTATGTTAACTTAAAAAGACTAACTATACTGAAAGATCTGAACACGCATAATAAAGTTTACAGGGAACATTACCATTCAACACTCCCTGGCTTGAATTGCAATACCAATGACTGATCATAGATGTTGATTCATTCTTGGATTACTTCACCTCTGGTAGAAGATTTAAGATGCTACAACAATGTGTTCTCTAACTATTTTACGTGCGCTTGACCCATTCACTGGAAAGTGCAGTACTTTTACATTTACTTTCAAAGGTCAATGAACATTCTGTGGTACACTCTGGGTTGCCACTCAGCCTTGTGCACAGTTTAGATTTTTTAAAAATTTAACCCTATTTTTCTAATCAATCTGTTCAGAAATATTACTACACATCCCTGGAGCAGGTGGGACTTGAACCCAGGTCTCTCAGTCCAGGGGTAAGGACACGACTGCTGCACCACAGAGGGCTCTGCACAGCGTTTATAGGAAACAGTATCAATTGTTTACAGATATACCTTAACCTAGGTTTCACCATTTTCACCTGACTTGTACCAGGTAATTTACTTTTTTGCAATAAAAATCACAACACTAAGCAATAATATACGCCCATGCTAAGAAAATTTTTTTTCTTTTTTCCAAAAAACTTTTCAACAAATGAGCTATACATTCCTACTACCACCCATAAGGCAAAGCCCAAGTTAGTTTTTAATTAACATTAGGTGCGGTATCTTGTATTTTAACTATACTCAACATTTTTCTGGTGAGCTCAAGTTTGGTTCTGATCCAATACAGAAGGCAATAGCCTTCTTCTGTGCACCTTTTCTACCAAACGCCAAAGCACATTTCAGAATGCATCAATCGTACCTCACTACAGGCTCTATAACACTGTCATCACTTGAAATTTTTACAGAAGTTTTTAATTGGGATAGAGGCTGAAAAGAGTAGAACCAAAAGGGGCACCTACAATTGACAATATGAAAGTCAAAGAATCTCATTTTCAGTTGATCAGTGCAGTTTTGGTCTCCATTTGAAAAAAAGATTCAATTACATTGGAAGCAGCTCAGATAAAGTTCACTTGCCTCATTCCTGGGAACGAGGAATGTATCTAACAAAGCTAGATACAACAGGTTGGATCTGTACCATTCAACTTTCGTTGAGAAGTGATCTTATTGGAACAAAGATCCTGAGGAAAACAGATAGGGTAGAAGCCAGGAAGAAGTTTCTTTGTGGAGAAACGAGTTTAAGAATTAAAGGTCTCCCTTTTAAGCTCAAGGTGTGGAAAGTTCCATTCTCTCATTCTTTAGTCTGTAGAATTCGCCTACCCAGAAAGTAGCGAGGCTGTATCATTGAAGTTGATCAAGGCAGAGTTAGATAGATTATTGATCGACAAGGAAATCAAAGGTGATGAGGTTCAGATAGGAAGAGAGATTTGAGAGCACCACCAGATCAGGCATGAATGGAGAAGCAGGTTTGAAGGACCGAATAGCCAACTCTGGCTCCCAAGTACTATGTTTCTTGGTGTTCTATATGCAAGTACCACTAAAGGAAATGAACAGGAATCAGACTAAAGAAATATTGCAAACACTATACTTACCTCACAAAACAATTATAACAATAAATCAATAAGCACGGTCAGGAAGGAGAGATCACATCTGGAGTGTGAGCCAGCCTGAATGAGCATATAGTTTGGGGAATTTTGAGGCAGCGTGGAAACAGAACTGGTAATTTTTTATTTCTTTCTCCATTTTAAACGTTTAACATTCAGTAGTCCAGTTCAAATGTTAAAGCAGCAGCTGATTCAGCTGAGGTACAGTTATCAGTCAACTACCTGAAGCCTAAATAGGGCCTCAATAATTGTTGATTACTATTGAATACTAGTGAGAGTCACTTCAGCTCTATTTAAGAGCGAGCCTGTTGAAAGTGCACGATCAGTAAAATGCACACTGTCAGGAAGGAGAGATCACAGCCTCAGTATATGGTTCAGGGAATTCAGCATGGAAATTCAGTGTAGAAGGGGAGAGGTGCTTTTAGCTTGATGTTTTTCGTCTCAATTTGTAAGATTTTTTAAAAACAGGATTTATTGAAGCCCAGGAGTGGGGGCCCAGTACAAAAGAAACAGTGACATCACAGGAAACCCATAAGTTCATTGGATGGCCATAGCTACCAATTCGACTATCTAGTATAGGTTACTTTCAGATTGAAGGCAAATATCGGAAAATTTACAGATTACAAACTAAAAGACCCCAGTAGGAAATCTTCATAAATCAAATTAAGAATTAAGTAAATAAAACAGAAATGCAGGGCCAGGTGATGTTTCATACTTGCACCATGTGGAAGTAGTGACCACACCTGTAGCAAGTATTGGTTGCTCGAGGAACTCCGGCCCAGAGTTGATGAGCGTGTGAAAGCATTAGTGGTGATCTTTCATGAATCACTGGAAGCAGGGAGTGTGCCAGAGGACTGGAAAAAGGCTAATATAACACACTTGCACATGGAGGGAGGGAGGCAGAAGACCTGAAAATATAGGCTGGATGGCCCAACCTCAATTGCTGGTAAAACTTTAGGGTCCATTTTTAAGGATAAGATTATGGAGTACTTGGAGGTACGTGTAAAATAGGCTGAGTCAGCACAGCTTTGTCAATAGGAGATCATTGCTGACAATTCTGTTAGAATTGTCTGTCTAACTTGCTTGTTATCTTCTCAAAGGAGAGCCAGTGGATGTGTTCTATTTGGCTTTCTAGAAGGCTTTTGACAAGGTGTCACAAAGGAGGCTGCTAAATAAGATTAGAGCCCATGGTGTTAGGGGCAAGGTACTGGCACGGATAGAGGATTGGCTGATTGGCAGAAGGCAGAGAAAGGGGATAAGGGGTCTTTTTCAGGATGGCAGCAGTAACTCGTGGAGTTCTCCAGGAGCCAGTCTTGGGACCACAACTATTCATGTTATACATTAACAGTCTGGATGAAGGAACTGCGGGCATTGTAGTAAAGTTTGCAAATGAGACAAAAATAGATGGACGGAAGGTAGTGTTGAGGAAAAGGGAGGCTTAAGGAGGACAGGCTACGAGAGTGGTTAAAAGAAGTGGCAGATGGAAGACAATATGGGAAAGTGTGAAGTTATGTACTTTGCTAGGAGGAACAGAGACGTAGACTACGTTCTAAATGGGAAAGATTTCAAAATCTGAATTGCAAAGGGTTTGGGAATCCTAGTTCACAATTCTCTTAAGATTAACATGCAGGATTAGCTGGCAGTTAAAAGGCAAATGCAATTTTACCATTCATTCCAAGATGGCTAGAATACAGTATCAGAGATGTACTGTGAAGGCTGCATAAGGCTCTAGCCAGACCATATTTTGCAACACTGAACAGTTTTGAACCCCATATCTCAGGAACAAGTTAGAGTTGGAGGGCAGCCAGAGGAGTTTTACAAGAGTAATCATGGGGAGGACGGGATCGTCATGCAGAGTGATTGAGGATTTTGGGGGTCTGTATTCGATGGAGTTTAGAAGGATGGTGGGGCAGGATCAGCAGTGAAACTTACAGGATACTGACAGGCCTAGATAGAGCGGAAATGGAGAAGATGTTTCCACTAGGAGAGACTAGCATGCCAGGGTACAGCCTTAGAGTGAAGGGAGAATCCTTTAGAACTTAGATGATGAATTTCTTCAGCCAGATGTTGGTCAGTCTGCAAAACTTATTGCCACGGAAAGCTGTGGAGTCCAAGTAACTGAGTGTATTTAAGACAGAGTTAGATGGGATGAGCTGAAAGTCCTAATTTTGCTCCTGTGTTATGGTCTTAAGTTTCAAAAATTCCTACCTATTTACCTACCTTCAGGTCTCCTTTTATTTCCTAATCGGTGTGAGTAGTATAAGTATCTTTGCATTGGCAGCACCATTGTTTGTAGGCTTTTCATCTCATCTTGCCATTCTAAATCAATTTCCAGCCCAGGGCTGCTTCCAAAAAATTTGTGTGCTCTTTTCAAATAGTATCCATCCATCAACTTGTACATCTCAGAAGGAATTTTGGTCTGGTTAGAAACCAAACTGATACAGGCAACTTGGATGGGAAGGGAAAACTTGGATCAGCTTTAATGACACAGTCAATACTATCATAACGACTTCCAAGAGTCATTCTATGACCTGCAACCCAATTGTAACTACATGATTTAATCAAGTGGTTTTGTTAGTGCTTTCCTTTTGATTTTAGATTATTCTCTATTATACATTTGTAGGATGACATTTAGAAATTAAAAATGTTACTTGCAAGTTTATAGCAATTGCATTAGATCTGCAGTTTGCTATTGGTCTTCAATGGATTTAAAGAATTAACAAAAATCAAAAAAAAGACAAAAAATGTGCTCTCTGCTTACCTTACTGCCCATACGGAGAGAGTCAATTTCTTCCCTTTGTTTTGACAAAGTCTCATTCATACTACACAGATGATCACTCATCATACTCAGCTGATTTTCATAGCTCCTCTTTGTCGTCGTTAGCTCATCCTATATTACATTAAGACAACACCATATAAAACAGTAATTACGACAGGGAACCTGTAGAATACATTTTGTGCACAAGCATGGAAGTTCTGTCCAATTTATAAAGGTCAACATTTAAGGAATCTAATGGATATAATTTTTTGTGTCACCAGGGAGTGTTCTATTGATCACTGCATAAATAGTACTCCTTTAAATATTGATTTGGAAAAAAGTTTGAAAACATTACAGCTTAGTTTTCAAGTAAATATTCAATTAAGATCTCATGTACTGCCATTTCCAAAGGATTCATACATTGTATTAGGAATTTGGGCTCAGTGGTATTAGGTACTCCTATAATTTGTTGTCATTGCACATAGTTGATATGACATAGTTCAATCCTACTGCCCTTTATGATTCTGGAAAGAAGAGATGACGTAGTAAACTGGATATTCATCTTTTTGTCACTTGCTAGCATTTGCCACACCGTGTTTTCAAAGTTCCTCAGGGAAAGCACAACCAGACTCAAGTCATTCAGTTGTTTTATCCCCCAGCATGCAAAATATCTGTGACAATTTAACTAAACACAGAATACTGCTACCACTAACACTGGATTGTTTCAACTGTTGTATTTATTGTGGTGAAAGCTCACTACTATCTATTGCACCCACTTCCAATTCTTCCTACTCCAAGAAACGTTTCAATACATTGGCCATCCTAGCTGTTATCCTTCATTTTACCACATGAAAATAAATGAGAAAATAATCCTAAACCCATATAAACAATAGTGTCTACACTGAGTAGAGTATTTTTTAAAAAATATTTTAAGGGATGTGTTGCTTGTAATGCCAGCTTTGTTGCCTGTCCATAATTATCCTTGAATTGAGTTGTTTGCTAGCCCATTTCAGAGGGCAATTGAGAGTCAACCACTGGATGGCATTATTGTTAATGAACTAGATGGTAGTAATTGCTGATAGTTTAATGGTAGTCATTACTGAGACTTGGCTTTAAAATCCAGATTTATTAACTGAATTTGAATTCCATAAACTGGCTTGGTGTGATTTACAAGAATGTCCCCACAGCATTTATCAAGGACTCTAGATTACAAGCCCAATGACATTACTACCACGTCACTGTCTTCACCTATTGTAAAAAGATTTGTAATTAGACCTGTGAACTCTGGCAGCCAGATTAGTGTTTTATTCTAGCTTCCATATAACTCTTTTACTAGATAATGATTTTGCGTAAAGGTGGTGACCTGGCTGGGACCCAAATTCAAGGGTAGTTGGCATTTTGGAAGTGCAGGAAGCTAGGAGAATGTGGTGGGGTAGCTTAGTTAATTACAAGTAGCATTAGTGCAGTAGTGAGAGTTGATTTTGTAATCAAGATGTAGAGCCAATTGAGTAAAGACAAGAATACCAAAAGGTACGAGTTCACTTTTGGAGTGTATTACGTGCCCCTACAGCAGCTACACTGTCAACATAGCATACCAGAAGAAATAATGCGGGTTTGTAAGCATGTACTGAAATAATGAATGATATTAATCTATATACTGATTGCATCAGATTGGCAAAAATTGCAGAATGTACTAACATAATTTCTTAGTATAGCACATTTTTGTGTCAACCAAGGAGCAGGCATTCTAGATCTGGTCGTGTGCAATGTAACAGGATGAATTAATGACCTTAAAGTAAAACAGCCTCATGACACAGCAGCAACTATAACAAGAAGAATTTCAAACTTAGTTGTATATTTGACTAGAGCTTTAAACTTAAATAATAAATTACATGGATATGAAACAAAGCAGGCTGAATTGAACTGGATAATTAGGTTAAAACGAAGAACAACAGAAGCAGTGGCAGGCATATTTGGTAACACTTAGCAAAAATGCATCCCAGTGAGAAACGCTCCAGGAAGAGGATGTACCACCTGTTTGCTAACAGAAGTTAGAGAGTATCAAATTGAATGAAAACAAGTACAATCTTGCAAAAATTACCGGTAGGTCAGAAAATTGGCTGATTTTAAAAAATAATGATTAAAAAGATGACAAACTAAAGTACGAGACAAAGGTCAAGAAATATGAAAAGTTGCTAAATCTCAATCTGTGGACTGGCATTGTGTATTTATGGTTTTAGCAAAGATTTGTAGCTTGGGTTGTTGACTTGGTCATTGAGCTGGCCTGTTTTCATTCAGACGTTGTCACCATGTTAGGTAACATCATCAGTGAGGCCTCTGATGAAGCGATGTTGTTCTACTCCGCTTGGAATTTATACTGTCCGGTCCGTAAGTGAGTAGTATCATTTTTGGTTTTGTTCTATATGGGTTTGCATGTGGGGTCCAATTCCACGTTTGTTGATTGCATTATGGGTTGAGAACACTGCCTCCAGGAATTCCCCATGCATGTCTATGTTTGGCTGGGGCTACTACGGTTACGTTGTCCTAGTTAAACTCTCGGCCTTCATTGTCCAAGTGTACTGATATTAAGGAAAGTTCGTCATGTTGTTTTGCTGCTAGCTAATGTTCATGTATTCTGATGGCTAGTTTCCTTCTTGTTTGCCCAATGTAATGTTTGTGGCAGTCGTTGCATCGTATTTTGTAGACTGCGTCGGTTCTGCTTGTTGTGGGAATGGGGTCTTTAATCCTTATGAGTGTTTGTCATAGAGTGGCTCTGGGCTTGTGTGCTACCATGATTCCTAGTGGTCATAGGAGTCTCGTTGTCAGTTCTGATATGTTCTTGATGTAGGGCAGTGTGGCCAGTATGTAAGGGCATACTGTGACCTCTAGTTGTCTATTTAGTAGGCACCTGTGGATGAAATTGCGGGGATATCCATTCAGAGTGAAGATTTTGTGTAGGTGCTGTTCCTCTTTCCTGTGTAGTTCTGGCGTGTTGCAGTGAGCAATGGCCCGTTTAAAATAGTGTCTTAACACAGCTTTGTGTGGGGGTGTTGGGGTGGTTGCTGTGGAAGTTGAGGACGTGGTTAGTGTGGGTTGCTTTCCTGTACACACAGGTTTGGAACACCCCATTGGTCATATATTCAACTCTGATGTCCAGAAACAGAAGCCGATTGTCATTTTCTTCTCTCGTGAATTTAAACCCAGCAAATACATTGTTGATGATGACAAACGTGTTGTCCACGTACCAGATCCACAGTTTAGGTTGAATGAGGGAGAGGGTAGTGTGTTCTAGTCTTTACATGACTGCTTCTGCAATGAGTCCTGAGATGGGTCCATGAGTGTGCCATTGATCTGTTTGTATACTTGACCATTAAAGACCAAGTGTGTGGTGAGGCGTGAGGCACGAGTCTAGTAATTTGAGTATGTAGTGATTGCTGATGGAGCTGCTGGTCTGCTTTCTTGCTTCCTCTAGTAATGTGGCCAGTGTTTCTTTGGCTACTGGGATGTCAACTGATGTGAATAATGCTATGACATCAGAGGTTACCAAAAGTCAGTGACAATGAGATTATATGTTCTTGAGTGTATTGGAGGACTTCTTGGATTGAGCAGATGGAATGGGGTGATCCATAAACTAGGTGTTTCAGTCTCAGTTGTAGGTCCTTGGCCAATTTACGTGAAGGTGTGCCTGGTAGGAAGACAATGGGTCTGAGGGGGATGTCTGGTTTGTGTATTTCAGGAAGTCCATAGAAGCGGGGATCGGTCATGTATTTATTTACAGGTATGTACTTACATTCTACCAAACATATTCAAGAGGGTTTATATTTCTTCCTACCTGTAATCGCACAATATTTTGATTGGCAACTTTTATTTCTTCTGACAGGGCTTCTCTGGACTTTTCTGCCAGTGCTAAGCGTTTAGCAAGGGCTCGACACTACAAATGTATAAAAGAAAAAGCATTCTGTAGGAAAATTTTCTAATTCACACAATAATTCTGTTTGAAACGGTGGTGTGAAAACCTGCCCCAGTGCAGCTAGAAATATTGACTTGAAACGCTTGTCCATAGACCTTAAAAAAAAAAAATCAACCATCTGAATGAATGGTTCCCTTCAGGATGCCTTACGTTTATGATTAAACCCTCTCAATTTCCACCTGCCTTTTCCCCATACCTTCGAAGAAAACACATTTCCTCCATCCACACTACTGTCCAAGATCTGAAACAACTCAGTGGAATTTGCGATTTGAAAACATCGAATCAATATACTACACGTGCTACAGAATGTTGTCTACTCTACATTAAGAAATGAGTGAAGGAGTAGGCCGTAGGGCAACTTAAGACTGCTCTGTCATTTGGCTAACTTTAAATGAAATTTACTCAGTATTTGAAACCCAGCAGAAGGGTCTAGGCCCAAAACGTCAGCTATCCTGCTTGGCCTGCTGCGTTCATCCAGCTCTACACCTTGTTATCTCAGATTCTCCAGCATCTGCAGTTCCTACTATCACTGAAAATACATGGATCTGATGGCCTCTGCGCAGAGTGAAACAGCATTGTTAACTCAGTTTCTCTCACCACAGATGCAGCCTGACCTGAGTATTTCCCGTACTTCCTTTCATATTCATTCTTTTTAGGCTGATATTTACAAGCATCACTTGGATGAAAAATTCTTCTGATTTTATTGGGGTCAAAGGTCTGATAATGTCAACACTAAAAGCCTGTCATCAGTCATCAATATTACCTCTGCATAGAAATGCACTGACTTGCTGTCAGCTATCTGAAGTTGCGTGGTTAGCTCTGCAACCCTCATCATATAGTGACTTTTGATCAACTGTTCACGTGACTCTGCATCAGGAATCTGAAAGTAAACACATGGGATATTTCTTTAGATATGACTGGTAAATACTATTTATAGTGACATTTTAAAATCTTAATTACATCTAATTTAACTCAACATTTAAATATGGCATAAGACACCCAAACAAGTGAGGGCCACTTTAAAATCTACATTTTATATCACTTTCTGAATAAGCTGCTCAATCTGATCAGCTATAATCACCCAACCACAATTAAAAATAAAGCATCAAAATTCTAATTCTAACAAATGTGCAAAAGTTTGTCCATTTCAAAATGAAGTTGTTTGCAGTACAGTTAACCAGTTAATTTCCAATAAAGAATGCAAAGGATATCACAGTACCTCATTGTTGATGGAAGTAGTCAACATTCCAACCTATCAAAAAAGAACTTTTATTCAGCTCAAGTTTCAGGCTACTGAAAACGTTAAAATACACCACAAGCAAAGGAAGGGACTTACTGGAACGAGGCAGTAGTTCAGTGAGGATGATGTTAGGACACAATGTTCTCTTTGTCAAAAATGTTAAAAGTTTTCTATTTGATATACCTTAAGTTACCTCAAGACTGTGGCAATTCACAAATATCTAAACTATTGCCATTTAGAATTCATTTCACAAATACTCAAGAGTAAATCACTGCTTGCTAAGATAGCTGGAGAGACAATATCCTCTGCCAGGGTTAGAGAAAAAGCTTCAAATGACCTTAGTAATTTAGACATGGTAGAGAGATGGTGGAAAGAGAAGAGGCCGTTTCCCAAGTGGCAGACTGTAGTGGGTATGGATGTGATGCTATGTTGGTAAAATAGTACGTTGAAACTTAATCTAAGCTCAGTCATGAGCAATGCCACTTGGGAAAGGAACTGGAAGAGTAGTCACTTCCCTTGGAACAGCACCTAGGAATTAAGGCCAAGATTTTTAGCAGGGAGAAGACAAAACAAACCAACTTAAGTCTTAGTCCCATTGAATTAAAGCCTTATTTCATTTACCAGGCTAGTACTTCTAACTGGCTCTTTGGAGTCCTTTTCAACAAGCTGCAACTCTTCTTCAATTTTGTGAACAGTACCATTCTCCTGGATAGGGCCAACAAAAGGCATTTTCCCAGTCATTGTAGTTTTCAATTGACTTTCCAGCTCAGTCAAACGTTGATTCTCCTTCTCCAATTTTATTTTAGCTAATTGAGCTTCTAACATCCAGTGTTCTTTCTCCTGCTCCAGCTTTGCTATCTTCTCTTGGCTTTGTTGCACCTGCAAAAATGGGAAAACCTATTTGGTTACTAATTTCTTCTTCAAGTGCTCATGCCATCCCCCAGATTGTAGCAAATGAAGGTGGCTGAAATACTCCCAATGCTTTTACATATTTTTCTTTGCAAGACACATGCGATGTGCAAATATAATCAGAGTTAAATCTACAGTTTTAATCCTTTTACCCTTTTAGTTGGAGATGTGGCAGAGTGGCCTAGAAATCCAGAGGCCCAGGGTCTAAGGACATGAGTTTATTTTCCACCAGCTGCCATAGTGGAGTCTAATTTCAATTATGAAGTCAAGAATTGAAAGCTATTTTCAGTAATAATGACCATGAAACTATCATTGTTGTAAAAACTGGAAGGAATTCTGCCATCCGGTGGTGTTTGGCAAACATATGACTTCAGATCCACAGGAACATGTGAGACTCTCAACTACCCTCTGAAATAGCCACTCAGTTCAAATGCTAGCCTTGTCAGTGACACCAATATGAAAGAAAGAAAGTGAAAAAAAAAAACTTTCAAAACACCACAAAATAAAAGCCAAAAGGAACCGCGGATGCTATAAATCAGGAACAAAACAGAAGTTGTTGCTGGAAAAGCAACTTTGGACTCTACATCCTCACACCCTGCTTACTGTAAAGACTCCATTCTGTTCTTTCAATCCCTCGGTCTCTGTCGTGTATGTTCAGACCAGTCGACATGTGGAGGCTCCCTTGATGATGTTGGCCAACGATGTTGGGGAATCCCTAGTTGAGGAAGAAGGTGGACAACAGGTCCAACACCTCTCCCGCACTTCTGCCCTCACCCCCTCTCTCCCCTCCCGCAACAGCGATGGAGTTCCCCTTGTCCTTACCTACTGTGCCACCAGCATCCATATCCAGAAGGTCATCAGATGCTATTTTCACCACCTCCAGCGAGATGCCACCAGACACACATTCCCCTCGCCTCCCCTCCGTTGTCCACCTTCCGCAGGGACCGTTCCCTCCAGGACACCCTGGTCCACTCTTCCTTCACCCCCAACACCCTTGCACACCCTCACGGCACCTTCCCCTGCAACCAAGGTTGGTTTAAATAGCAGTACTAGTTTAATTCTGTACAATAATTGCGCAGCACAGTCCCCTGGACTCTGAACATGGTTAGAATTCAAGCTTATGAATGACAAGGTGGAATACCAACTCATTAATTTTTCTTTTTAAATGTGGAATTTCCAGTATGACACAGCAATACCAATCCAGACATATACTGCTTTGGTAAGTTGAACTTTGCCACATGCACCGGGGGGAGGCACGGTTGCTCAGTGGTTAGCACTGCTGTCTTACAGCGCCAGGGACCTGGGTTTGATTTCACCCTCAGGCGACTGTGTGGAATTTGCACATTCTCCCAGTATCTGCTTGGGTTTCCTCCAGGTGCTCCGGTTTCCCCTCTCAGTCCAAAGATGTGCAGGCTAGGTGGATTGGCCATGCTAAATTGCCTGTAGTGTTCAGGGATGTGTAGATTAGGTGGGTTATAGAGGGATGGGTCTGGGTGGGATGCTGTGGACTTGTTGGCCCGAAGGGCCCGTTTCCACACTGTAGGGATTCTATGATTAAATGGACAGAGATTGCAGACCTTGAAAAGTACGGCAAGATCTAGATGCCTCGCACATGAATCTCTCAAAGTTACAAATGCAGCAAGCAAGAAAGATGGTAAGATGAAACACTGTGCTTTATTGCAAGGGAAATGGAATATAAAATGGATATTTTGCTACATTCGTACAGGATATGGTGAAACTATATCTGAAGTAGTGTACACAAGTTTGGTCCTCCTTATTTAAGGAAGGATATAAATGCAAAGCATTTCAGAGAAGATTCAACTGATACCTGGAATGGGGGTATTAATTTATGAGGAATAGCTGGATCTGAATCTATTGAAGTTAAGAATAAGAGATGATCTAATCAACCATTCAAGATCCTGAGGGGACTTAGAGTAAATGCTGAAATGGCGTTTCCCCTCTGGAAGAGACTAGAACTCGAGAACTCAGTTTAAAACAAGGGGCCTCCCATTTAAGATAGTTAACAATATTAAAAGGTATTAAAGAAAGTAGCTACAAACATGGAGGATTACTGCCTGTGCACATAGTAAGAATCCTCAGATTCAGGAAATTCTGACAGGATAGAAAACCACTGATGTAGCATCCTGATTTGAAAAGGGAGGAAGGCAAAAAACAGGTAACTATAGGCCAGTTAGCTTAACATCTGACATTGCAAAAATATTCAAGTCTACTATAAAGAATGTAATTGTCAGCATTTAGAAACACACAATATAATCAAGAAGAGTTAGCATAGCTTCAGGAAGGGGAAACTCATGCCTGACAAACATTAGAAATCTTTGAGGAGTAACAAGCAGGATAAAGAGGAATCAGTAGATAAAATATGTGTAATTGCTTTTTGGATATACAAAAAGTACTGCATCAAAAGGTACTTGATAAGATAAAAGATATATTATTGCAATAGAATGTTAGCATGGGGAGAGAACTGGCTAACTAATAGAAGGCAGAGTTGGTACTGGGGTGGGGGCGGGGGAGGGGGCTGCAGTTTCTAAACCTGGTTTAGGGTTCTGGCCACAATTATTTACAGTATATACAGAAACAGGCCCTTTAGCTTAACTCATCCACACGGATCAGGGTTCCTCAACTGAACTATCCCATTTGCCTACATTTGGCCAATATCCTTTTAAACATTTCCTTTTCACGTACCTGTTCAGATGCCTCTAAAATGTGATAATTATACCCTCCTCTACCACTTCCTCTGGTAGCTCATTCCACATATGTGCCACCCTGTTGCCCCTCAGGTCCCTTTTAAATCTTTACCCTCTTACCTTAAAACCTATGCCCTCTAGTTTTTAAACCCTAGGGAAAAGACCTTGGCTATTCACCTTATCTATGTCCCCCATGCAACCTCCTATGCTCCAGTGAAAATAAGTCCCAGCCTAGCCAGCCTCTCCCTATAACTTAAACCTTCCAGTGTCTGTAACAACCTTGTAAATATTATCTGCACCCTTTCCAGTTTAACGACTTGGATGAGGAAAATGAATGTACTATCGCCAAGTTTACGAAAGGCAAGAAGTGGGTAGGAAGGCAAGTGGTGAGGATGACACAATGTTTGCCGAGGGATATGGACATGTTAATTAGGGAGCATAAAGTTTGCAAATGGAATACAATGCAGGAAAATCTGAGGTTGTGCACTTTGGCAAGAAGTGCTGATTTTTTCCAGAACCTCAAGGTTTTTTTTGGAAGATTATGACCAATGTGCACTCTCTCTATAGCTACTTCCATTGGTATCCGAGGATACATCACATCAGGTTCAGAAGACTTACCAGTCTTTAGCCCCATTTGTTTCACTATCAATATGCAACAACAGTTTTGGGCTCCTTATCTAAGGAAAGATAGACTGACATTGGAGGCAGTCCAGAGAAGGTATATTAGGCTAATGCTGGGAATGAAGGGACTGTCTTAGGGGGAGAATTGAATAGGTTGATCTGTATTCAATGGAGTTTAGAAGAATGAGACGTGACCTCATGGTTGTTAAGATGCTTTCTTGAATCGCTGCAGTCCATGTGTTGCATGTTGACCCACAATGCTGTGAGGGAGGAAGTTCCAGGACTTTGACCCAGTGACACCGAAGGAATGGTGATATATTTCCAAATCAGGATGTTGAGTGGCTTGGAGGGGAACATGCAGGTGGCAGTGTTCCCATGTGCCTGCTGCTTTTGTCCTTCTAGATGGAAGTGGTTGTGGCTTTGGAAGGTACTAAGGATCTTTGGTGAATTTCTAAAGTGCATCTTGTAAATGGTACACACCACTGCTGCTGAGTGTTGGTGGCGGGGTGAGTGGATGTTTGTGGATGGGGTGCCAATCAAACAGACTGTTTTGTCCTTGACAGTGTCAAGCTTTTTAAGTGTTGTTGGAGCTGCATTCATCCAAGTAGAGAGTATTCCATCACACTCCTGACTTGTGCCTTGTAGATGGTGGACAGGCTTTGGGGAGGCAGGCGGTGAATTACTTGGTGCAAGATTCCTCATCTGACTGCTCTTACAGCTGCTGTATTTATATTGCTAGCCCAGTTTAGGTCCTGTTCAGTGGTAACCCCCAGAATTCTGGTGGTGGGAGACTGAGTGACGGTAATGCCATTGATCGTCAAGGGGTGATGGTTAGGTTGTCTTGCCCCTTGCCATGATCTCACTGAATGGAAAGCAAACCTGATGGGCCAAGAGGCCTACTACTGCTCCAGTATCTTAAGATAGTTTTGCACTCACTATTAGGAGAATTTCAAAGCAGCGAACTGGATATGCAACGGCAGGGGGTGAACTTAGATTGAAATTCAAGAAAAACTCAGTTGCAGGCATCAAGCTATCATTTTGCTCACAGTAATGTCACAAATAATGTCATGCTCAGTGATGTCAACTGCATGGTTGGTGAGTGTCTCCTGCAGTTGTGGCAGCAGCAAACACAGTTGTAAAAAAAAAGCTAAAACTGATGTCTGATTTATTCGTTGAATATTAACATGAATCTCATTTCGTAAATATTCTCAACACATTCAAGTTTGCTGGCCTGCAGTTACATTACGAGCACTTTGTAAATTACATTGAAACTTTTCACCCATCATGGTGCCAACATTTAACCTTTTGATCCTTTCTTCACAATGATGCATAGTGGCCTTTTATTTTAACAAATGCAATGCATTGGCCTTTGTGCAGCCAACCCTGAAGCAATCAGTTCATTGTTTGACCTAAACCAATCTATGCAGAGGCTGTGACCAATTTTTATTTTATGATTCGACCCAGACTCCTAGACTATGTTCTACAAAATCAATTTTTAAATGCATTTTTGGATATATTAACTTGTTTCCCTATGCTTAGTACATCATGTTTGAATCTTCATTATAAAGACAAAAGAATAGATGTTGGTGCACAATTAAGACAACAAAAATAATGGCATGTAAAGTAACATTTGTCCACAAGCAAGTGACAAGATTTGGAAGAGCTGCATTATGGGTACAGAAGTATTGTTGGGTTACTGTACTAGTAATCTAATTGATTCATTGAGTTCAGTTTAAAAACATCTGGAAATAAATAGCTATAATTAGAAGTTGTGACATATCAGCTGTGAAAATCGAATTGGTTTACTAACAGCCTTCCAGCAAAGAACCTCTTAACACATCTGGACTAAGTGACTCCAGTATGGCTCATTCTTAGCAAACTAATTAGAGAGGTTAAGTAAGGATAACAATAAACATTGTCCTTGATAGCATCATCCACATCTTTGAATAGAAACATACTATGCATTATGTCAGCAAATTTGATTTAAAGACTGTTACAAAGGAATTTAAAGATCTCGTGAGCAGAAGGTTAACTAATTCAACTTTTGTGAGACGTTCTTACAGCATTCAGTGTCAATACAGTTAAAGAATTGTAAATCTTTTGTTCTTCATCCTGAGACATCAAGTTCTGATTACCTTTTACATAATGTTCCCAATATTGGACAGCAAAATTTTTCATTTTGTTTTGCACAATGCCCGAGAAGTGGTGATCTGCTGGTGGAATGCTTACAATAATGTCACACAAGTACATGTGTCAGCCACAAAGTTGCCTTGGAAATCAGTGTGGTTTTGAAATTGAATATTGACAATAGCCACATCTCATTTCAACATACGAATTAGGAAGAAAGAGGAGAATTAAGAGTAGGCCAGAGAGCCATCCAGCCTGCTCAGCCATCCAAAAGATCACGAATACTGAATCAGATCACTCCACATTCCTACCTCCGTTCTTTGCTGAATTTATTTACCTCAGCTTTAACATTCAAAAGGCACAACTTTCCAAGACAGCCTAAGAAAAAGACACTCATCTTAAATGGACACTCCATTACTTTTAAACAGTGACCTTTAGTTCTAAACTTTCCTACAAGTGGCAGCACTTTTTCTGCACACACCACGTCAAGGTCCATTGGTGTTTTATATGATTCAAACAAGACACCACTTACTCTTCTAAACTCCAGTGGGACAGAGAGCCATATATATACACAGTCACCGGAAGCAAGGGGGGAGGCGGCGAGAGCAAGGGGGGAGGAGGCGGGGGAAAGAAGACAAAACAAGCGGGACGGGGAGGGGGAAGAAGAGAAAGAACGAGAAAAAACAGAAAAGAGCAAGAAAGAAACAGAGATACACACCAGGCAGAGAGCAAGGGAGAAGGGGTGGGGAGAAGAGAAGAAGGAGACAGGGCGGGGGGTGGAAAGACACAGAGAGAAGGGGAGAGAGACATTCCGACAGCAAGAGAAAGGGAGAATAGTGCACAAAAGGAGACAAATTTAATAAAAATCTGGAATTAAGAGACTACTGATGACCATGAATTCATTGTCGATTGTTGGAAAAACCCATCTGGTTCTAATCCTAACCCTAACTCTAAAAAGGACATTAAAGGAAGGAAACTGCTGTCCTTACCTGGTCTGGTCTACATGAGACTCCAGTGCCACAGCAAAGTGGGTGATTCTTAAACTGCCCTCTAGGCAATTAGAAGTAGGCAATAAATGCTGGCTGAGCCAGTGACACCGTTACCCCATGAATGATTTTTAAGAAAATGAGAATACAGGTTGCTTGTACATAAAGTGCTAAGCTTAAAGAATAGATGAAGTCAGTTACACTATTAAAGACTAAAATAAGTGATAAGTAGCAAAAGATTAATTTATCCATATTGCTGCTGTCAACAGGTATAAATATGCCGTATTTAATACCAAGGCCTGAATTTTTGATAATTTGGACAGTCATAAAGGCACAGTACCACAATGCTGATTTTTTGCATACAAGATGGAGGATATTAGAATGCGACTTCACCTGCATTTTCATGATTAGTAATTCTCAAAATTCAGTGAATGCCCTGGCACTCATTAACATCCATGTATGAGAATGGAGACACAAGGTTTCTGGCAATTATTCAAAAG
Organism: Ginglymostoma cirratum; assembly: GCA_024137785.1. Classification (NCBI taxonomy): domain Eukaryota; kingdom Metazoa; phylum Chordata; class Chondrichthyes; order Orectolobiformes; family Ginglymostomatidae; genus Ginglymostoma; species Ginglymostoma cirratum. The sequence goes on from JAHRHZ010000019.1 coordinate 23,066,121, forward strand.
TTCAAAATAGGCTGTAAACTTATGCTAACAGTTTGAAATAGAGGGCCTAAAAACATTCTAGTGTCTTGTGATTATTAAAAAAAAATTGATCTATACTAGATATGGCCTTTGAAAGAGGTATATTAAATATTGGTTAAGTTTCCATAATTAACCATATAAAATGCCCTCAGAGATCCTGATCATTTCAAGTGTGTCTTATCTATTTGAGCTTTTCTACCAAATACCTGAACAAACGAAGAAAACAAATCAATACCTGTTGGGAAAGACCTTCACGGCTTTCGGTGGAACTCAGAATGGTCCTGCGATTTGCCAAAGCTTCTTCATATGGCACTGATCCTAGACGAAGCTGTAAGATGATTATTCTACTACATAACTTCCAGTGCTAAAATGTTAACGCAGAACTAATTATATACTATATTACAAAACTCTAATCAGTGTTAGATTCTGCACAAGGCTGGTTGCTGGTCATCGTCTCCTTGTCCCTACAGCTTTCTAACTGTGCTTTTAAACATAACCGTTGCTTCTGACATTGCCCATTGTTGCAGCTGAAAGATGCTTTGCATACATGACTTTAGACATTCTCCCTTCAGCAGTGAATAATGGACTTCAGTACCAATCAGGACCTATTGCAACTACAACACAATCGCGTAGCAATTCATCTGGTTTAACACAACGGAACTGCAACAGTTTTAGTGCTTTAGAATTTAACTTCATGGTAAAACTGCTGATAAATATTTGTTTATATAATACTTACCACAACATTTGATTAAAGAATTTAAAAACTGAATGTGTCACAGGTATTTAGAAACCAGACAGAACAGCTTGACATTCTGAGTGAAAATAAAAGGGGCCAATGATGGGCAAGACAGCTAGTGACAAAATGATTGCTTCTTCAGTATCAAGTTAACTTAAATAATCTGTAGATTAAAATTTCTAGAAGAGCTCAAAACCCTGAATAACTAACCAACCTTGCTAATGACTTACAATATCCTTTGCAGCAACAGTCAAGCAAATAGATATTCTTATTTTAATCCCTTACCCAATTTCCTTCCCCTTTCCCCATTAGATGTAGCATGAAATGCAATTATGCATCAGTTCAGTCTCAGCATATTAATACAAACCTTCTTTAAAGATTTAATATATGCAGCTGCTTTCTTCTTGTTCGCCAGCATACATTCTGCTGCAACGGGATCTATTACACTCATTGCTACCCTTGAGCTATACACAGAAGGAATCGTGAAAAAGTCCAGGTTGTTACTGAAGAATGTACCAATCTACAAAAGACAAAAAAAAAAAGACTTCAACGAACAGTGTACGTATATCAATAAGCTATAGGTGCTTCATTTTGCAGTGAGAAACAAATCATTTCAAGGACAATACTTCTTCAGGGACAGTGGATCAGGCTCGAAATCAGTGCTTAGAAGGCACAAGAAATCAAAACCAATCTAAACATTTGTAAACTACTTATAATACACACTAAGTGATGAACATTTGTCCATTCAGGAGGTTTTTAAATGAATTATCCAATTAGTTTTATTCCCCTGCATTTTCCCCTATAACAGCTGTAATTTGTTACTCAAGTACTTATCCTACACCCTGTTAAAATTTATTGAATCTGCTATCAATTGTTCAGGCAGTGCATTCTAAATAATGACTCACTAGATTAAAAACTGATCTTGGTTATAGTTACAAATATAACTTCTCTACTCAAGAAAGGAGTAAGACAGAAAGCAGGTATAATGTCTGGCCAGTTAGCTAGACATCTATCATACGAAAAAATCTGGAATTTATGAGTTTACACCAAGGTACATTTAGAAAGTCTTGATGCAGTCAGCAAGAGGCAACACTGTTTTGTGAAAGGAAAATTACGTTTGATTTAAAGTTCTTTAAGTAAAGAGCAAAAAAAAATTAAGGAACCTGTAGATATACTGGACTTGGATTCCTGGAAAGCATTTGATAAGGTGCCATATCAAAATTTACGACGCAAGCTAAGAGTTTATGGTGTAGGCAGCAGTCAGACGGATAGAGAATTAGTGAGCTAACAGAAAGCTAAGAGTAGAGATAAATCGATCAGTTGACAAACTGCAGCAAATGGACTGTCACAGGGATCAATGCTGATACCTCAACTATTTACGATTCAAATTAATGTCTACAAATGAAGTAAATGAATGTAATTTGCTAATGACGCAAAAATAGGTGAGAGAAGATTGTCAAATTCAAAGTCTATAAAGGATACAGAAAAGTTCAGTGAGTGTGCAAAAACTTCGATGGAGTATAGTATGAAAAATGTGAACTTTCTCAATGGCAGGAAGAAGAAATAAAAACACACTTAGTAAAAGACTGCAGAACCTCACGTATAGAAAGATACTTGTGCGCTGGTACATAAATCAAAGTTAACACGCAGTACAGCAAGTTATTAGGAAGGCAAATGAATTGTTTATTGCAAGGGGAACAGAAGATAAATGGACATGTTAATACGGTTGTGTAGATTTGCTAGTAAAACCATATCTGTGGTACTGAGTCCAGTTTTGTCTTCCTTATTTAAGAAAAGAAATCATTCACTAGCAATTGTTATTGCTACGATGGGAGAAATGTGCTGGTAACTAAGTCCCATTGATTCACCAGTCACACTGAGTATAAATTTATGTTGATTCAATTAGCAAAATGAACAATTGTTTCTTTTCTGCAGTCTGGAATGCAATAAGTGAGGCTTACATTTATTGTAAACAAAACTTATTTTTAAAACAAGTGAAAAACACTGGTTCACACCTAAGCTACGATCGGGATTAAAACCATATTCTCTTAATCCCAAACACAATAATAGTCACACATCACAAAGACAGTCATCGCAGAAATAGATTTTTTTAACAAAAACAAAAATGAAAATAAAAACACAATTTCTTTTGGCCAAAGGTCAGGAAACAAAGGATAGAATATATCTCCTAGACCACAGAGTTTTGTGTCAGCAAAATCAAATTACAGATGGCCACAGACTGTTGGATGAACTTCCGTTCAGATTGCAATCAGCCTGGATCCAACTTTTGGGAAAATGGTCACAATCCAACTTTCTTGGTTTCACAAGGTTTGATTGTAAATATTGCTATTTAGAAACATTGGGTTTCAGGATCTTCTGAGAAAAAGAATTTCCAGATAGGTACTTCAGTTTCTGTAGAACAGAAAACCAAGTCTGGAAAGAGGCTCCTTAATCTTTCAAAGCTGATCTTTCAATAATAAAGGCCATAAACTTCATCTCTTAGTTCCTTGAAAGCTTTAATGCCTTCTCCAAAATAATTTGATTTTTCTGTAAATAACAGCTGACTTACAGCACAATTTAAGCAGTTAACTTTGTTCCTTGATAAGACTACCTGGTAGCCTATGCTAGAGGATGTTCAAACTGTTCCACATCAATGCTTCCCCACAGTACTTGAATTTAAACATATATTTCCAACAGTTCAGAGAATATTTACTCAATTGATTCTTAGGTCAAGGGCTCATAGTATCAGGAAAGACCAAGCTGTATTCACTGGAGTTTAGAAGAATGAGAGGTGTTGTTATTGAAATTTACAAGATCCGAGGAGGCTGAACAGGTTGAATGCTGAGCGAATGCTTCCCCTTGAGAGAGAACAGAAATACAGAACACAATTTAAAAATAATGGATCCCTTTAAATTCTAAACTTCCAAAGGTAAAAAGCGAATGGGTGTTTGAAAAGGAAAAGCTTTAGCAAATGAGAGAGATTCCACGGACTGGCCAACACAGGCACGTGCATAATAAAGCAAATGGACATCTTCGGTGTTGAACTTTATAAAACTAGAAGGCCCGCTTAGCTGAACAAAATAATAGAAGATAAACTTGAGAATAAACTTGCGAGTAATATCAAGATGGAAAGAAAAAGTTTCTTTAAATATATAAACAGGAGGAGGGGGGCCAAAGTGAACACAGGCCTCAAGAGAACAAGACAAGGCAAATTATAATGGGCAATCAGGAAATGGAAAAGGAGGTGAATAAATACTTTGCATCATTGTTCATAGTAGAAGACACTAACAGTATTCTAAAATGACTAAATAATGAATGGATAAAGGAGGAGAGGAAATAAATTCAACAACTACCACCAGAGAAAGAGTATGAGGGAAACCAATGAGACAAGGACAATAAGTTCTCGGTCCAGATGGGATGCAATCTAGGATGTCAAAATAAGTGGCTACAGAGATAATGGATGCACTAGCAGTAATCTTCCAAGAATCCTGAGCATATGAGAAACTTCCAGAGGATTGGGAAAAACCTTTATTTAAAAAGGTAAGGTAACTTAATTTCTGAAGTTGAGAAAACATTAAGAGTCATAGAATCGTAGAAACCCTACAGAGTGGAAGCAGGCCATTTGCCTCTGAGTCCATACCAACTCTCCGAAGAGCATCCTATCGAGTCCCAGAGCCAACCCTATCCTTGTAAGCCCCCATTTACCATGATTAATCCACCTAGCCTGAACATCCCTAGACACTATGGACAATTTCCCATGGCCAACCCACCTAATCTGCACATCTTTGGAGGGGGAAAACCAGAGCACCAAGAGGAAACCCACACAAGCACAGGGGGAATGTCCGAACTCCACATTGACAGTCGTCTGAGGCTGGAATCAAACCTGGGTTCCTGGTACTGAGGCAGCAGCGCTAACCACTGAGTCACCATGTAAATCTACAAATTTAAAAATGCATATGATCAAACAAAATGAGCATGGATTCAAGAGGAGGAAATCATGCCTGACGAATTTACAAGATTTCTTTCAGGATATAAAAAGCAGGATGATAAAGGGAAATCAGTGGATATATTTGGATTTTCAGAAGGCATTTGAAATGCTACTACACATCAGGCTACATAATGATGATAACAGCACACGGTGTTGAATAGAGCCATTCTTCTATCCATGCTAATATACTAGCTAATCAAAGATAGGAGTTGGGATAAGGGCGAGGGGGGTATTTTCAGGATGGCAACCTAGTGGAGTGCCAAGAATTCAGTACCAGGGCCACAATTATTTACGATATATAATAATCGTTCAGATAAGAAAGTGAATGTACTGTAACCAGGTTTAGGGATGACAAAATTAGATGGGAAGGCAAGTGCTGAGTATGACAGAGTCTGCACTGGGCTATGGACACGTTAAGCAAGCAAGCAAAAACTTGGCAGATAGAATATAATGTGGGAAAATATGATGTTATGCACTTTTTCAGTAAGAATAAAGCAGCTAAATATTATTTAAATGGAAAAGGACTGCAGGAAGCCACATAACAGAAGGATTTGACAGTCCTCATCTGTGACTTTCAAAACGCTAGCATATAAGTTTAGCAGCTAATAGGGAAGACAAATGGAATGTTGGGTTTCGTTTCAAAGGGAATGGAATTTAAGAGGAAGGTACTAGTCACACCACAGCTGGAATACTGTGAAAAGTTTTGGACACCTTATCTGAGGAAAGATGTACTGCCTTTGGAGGCAGTCCAGAGAAAGTTGACTAGATGATCAGTTATGGAAGGACCATCTTTACTCACTAGAATTTAAAAAAGTGAGGGGCAGCCTTATTGAAAGATCAAGGTTCTTACAGGCTTTGACAGGGTCGATGCATAAAGAATGCTTCCTTTTGTAGGAGAGTTTAGGACCAGAGGCCATAATCTCATAGTAAGGAGTTGCACGTTTAAAACACAGAAGAGGATAAATTTTTTCTTCTCAGAGTAGAGAATCTGTGGAATTCTTTATTGCAAAGGGATGTCAAGGCTGAGACAGACAGATTTCTAAATAGTAAGGGAATCAGCAGTTCTACAGAAAAGACAGGAAAGTGCAATCAAGTCTGATCTCATTGAAAAGCAGTATAGACTAGATGGGCTGAATGGCCCACATTAACTCGTACTTCTTACATCTGCTTATAAAAGCTATTACAAATTATCTAGGATTTAGGAAAGAAAGAGTAACCTGTCTAGCAATTGTGAATAAATGTGACAACAATTGACAAACTGATGTTGATGACTACGCAGGTGTATGAATGTACCTGTCCATCGATGTTGCTCGTCATGATCTTGCCCACCTGGAAAAATTGATCAATTTTGCTTTCAACTTTCACCCTTCCCTCAACTTCACCTGGCCCATCTCTGACACTGCCATTCCCTTTCATTTCTGGGAACAAGCAGTCAACTAATATTCATTACAAACTCAGTGACTCTGACAGCTACCTTGAGTATACTTCTTCAGAACCAGCTTCTTGCAAGGAGTCCAATAAATTCTTCTAGCTTGTGTCGCTTATTATACTGTCTTCCACAATGACACTTCAGACATATCTTCCTCTTTCTTTAAAGAAAGACTCCCCAACTGTTGTGGATGTGTCCCTCAACCACGTCCAACCCATTTTCAAGACATCTTCCTTGTACTTTCCGTTACTTCAGCCTGCATATTCCAAGGATCATCTGCTGCCATTTCTACCACCTCCAACAAGACATCTTCCCCTCCTCTCCCCTGTTAGGAATCCGAAGGGGCCATTCTATCCACAACATGTTTGAGTACTGCTGTATTATGCCCTTCCCATAGCACCAACTCATGCAACTGCACGTGGTATACTATTTTCCCTGTTATCTCTCCCTCCTCACTGTGCAAGGCCACAAACACCAGTTTGGGGTGAAGCAGCAACTTTTTTTACTCCATTCAAGGGTCTGTTATATTCACTGCTCACAATGTGGTTTCCTCCACACTGGAAAGACGAAGTGCAGACCAACTGCTGCTTTGCAGAACACCTCTACTCAATCCACAAGCATGAGCCAAATTTTCCAGTCACTTGCCATTTCAAAATGCCAGCTTGGCTTCATGCCCACGTTTCTGAGGTTTGTTGCGTGATCCAGCGAAGCCCAAAGCAAGCTGAAAGAGTGGCACCTCATTTTCTACAGACTCTTGCAGCCTCCCGGACTCAATGTTGAGTTTAACAACCTCAGACCAGAAACTGAGCTCCATTTTGATTCTCGTTTGCAAGGTTTTGCTTTCAGCGGAGCTGACCTACCTTTTATTATGAAAGCCTATTCTGGATCTATATCTCCTCTCTCAAACCTTTAACATTCTTTGCTTATTATACCGTGACACTTCTCCTCAACCTTCCTTTGTTGTACTTGCAAAAGGTGGGGAAGAGCAAGTAACATCAAATCCATCATTTTTTCACCTCTTCGATTCTGAAAAGTGTCATACTGGGCTCAGAACATTAACTTTGTTTCACTCTTTATGGATGCTGCCAGACCTGCTAAGTTTCTCCAACATTCTTTTTCTTTATTTAAGATCTCCAGCATCCACAATATTTCACTTTTATTTAAGGACTGACAATGGTTTTCTCATTTTGTAGCAACTGTAATTTATGGTCAGTTACCTTTCCTGTAACATTTGACAATGCTACAACAGAAGAAAGAATACAGTCATTGGTATTTTTAAGCTTCTGTGTAATGGTGGGTAGCTCTTGCTCTAAGGAAACCTTCTTACTGTAGTGCTTGGAAATATCTAAAAACAGAAAAAACAAACCAAAACAGTCATTAGCTCTGCAGCTGCAATCCTTTCTCAGAGTGAGAAATGCTAAAAACACTGCGAAAATGTGGATTTTGCACAAATAATATGCACGATTTTGATATTAAAAAACTTTATAAAACACATACAATCCAATGGAGGATATCAAGAGTTATGGGAGAACACAGGAGAATGGGGTTGCAAAACATATCAGCTACGATCGAACAGCCGAGCAGACTTGATGGGCCTAATAGCAAAACTTCTCTCCTATATCTCATGGTCTTAGGGCTGAAGTGGTAAGTCAAAACATAACATACATAACAGATATTAGTGTGCATAACACAACCAGGTAAAAGGTAACAACTTTTCTCCCCTTTAGGAAGCAGAAAATGTTGAAATTAATGAAGGACTCCCCATCTTTTACCGGAGATTGAGCCACTGTAGAAACTGGATGGTCAAAACATTCTAGAATATTAATTTGTGTCCCAATATATTCAATTGAGATTTAAGCCAAAATGGATTGTAATACCAGAATAAATGGACTACATGGATTCACTGCAAACAAAAATGCAGATAGAGTAGGAAATAGATTACCTTTGGAAAAGTAAAAGATGAGTCAACTCTTATTCATCCTATTTTCCTATTCATTTTTTCAGATCTTACATCTTAAAGAACTCATTTTCAATCTGAATTCAGAAGAGACATCTTGCAGCATACATTACTTATAATTTATACATTTTACAAAGTGTTAAGAGACAGGTTAAATTGCATGCTGGATTACAATCTGGTTCATTCTCAGTAAACAGGACTATCTCTCTCGACAGCAATGCCTTAATTTTGCCCTAATTAGGAGAGGCGTTCCTACCCATTCCCTAGGTAACATCAATTGCTGAATATCAGATATTCCACATTTTTAAATACTGTAATGGAAACCCACCAAAGCAGTCTTAGAACAATAGTTCCTAAAGCAGGCAATAAATAGACAATATATAGACAATATTGTAGTGGTTCCGGAGAAAATGCAGTAATGTATTTCAAATCCCAGAGTTTAATTCCTCCTATTTAATCTCCTAAACTACATGCTAGGTACAAAGACCATCCAAGACACCTTAACAGCAGGTAACACTGTTGAAATAGGCAGAGGTAAAAGATTACTCCTAAAGAGTGCATGGGCTAAATCATAACCATTACAGGATCACTAGTAATCAAGCCAGCCAAGTTCTGAAGGGCCTATCACACCACGCCTGTGGCAGGTAGAAAAATGAAAAGCCAGAAGAGAAACCCTTCTTGACTCATCCCGATCAACCTACCCTTTGGATATGTTGCTGTCCAGAAGAGTACTAGTAGGACAACTATTGAGGAATGTGGTGTTATTGTATTAAATGGAATAGACTCAATTGATCTAGTAGCTCAAAGCTCAGAATCCATGAGGAACTGTGGGCCAATATTCATGACAGAATTATTTTCTATAGTAATTTGCAACCTCATCCCCCAATATATTCTTCATTTTACCATTAAACCATAGGATCAACTCTAGTTCAATGATGAGGGCAGGGCAGCACACCAGCAGCCACACATTACATGCATGCCAAAAAAGCAATATGCTATCCAACAATCAACAAAACAGATCAAAAGTTCTGCAGTCCTGCCATACACAACCATGAATAATAGTGAACTAAACAACTTAATAGAGACTGCAGCTCCACAAATATCCTATCCCCAACGATGGCAGAGAATGCCTTGTGCAAAAGACAAGTTTCAAACATTTACACCAATCTTCAGCCAGAAGTGCCAAGAGGGATGATATAACTTGGTTTCCTCTACAGGTTACCACTAATATAGATTCAGTCTTTAGCCAATCTGCTACACTCCATGTGATAGCAAGCACCAAAGACTATGAATCCTGATAACAGATTAGCTGTAACTATATCCAAAACAAAGTTGCTATAGAGCAGCTACATCATGGAAAGATTCCCAGGTATGTTTCATACACAAAATGTAGGAAAAACCAATCATCTAATTCCAGTCCCAGGCTATTGTTGATCAAAGTGGCAAAAGGATTTTGCCAATGCTATCAAGCAGTATCTGCTACCACAAATCTCCGTACTAATGCTCAGCTCAACTTCCTTCCAGGCCACCCGATTGTAGCCTTCATGGTGACCTTGGCCCAAATATGGTCAAGGCAGCTGAGATCCAGGGGAAGAGAGGATTAACCTCAACATCAAAGCAGAATTGCACTGAGTAGAACAACAAGGAACTTTAACAAGACTGAAGTCAAGGGAAAGCAGATAGAAGACTCTCCACTGGTTCAGGTAGCAACAAAAGGAAAATGGTTGTGATTACTGAAGACCAAGGTCTTAGGCCTAGGACACGACTGCAGGAGCTCCTCAGAGTACTGTCTTAGGTACAACCATTTTCAGCTATTTCAATGATCTTCACTTGATAAGATTAGAAATGAGGATGTTGCTGATCATTGAATAATGTTTAACACCGTTTAAGGCATCACAGATACCGAAAACAGTACAAGTCCAATTGCAGAAAGACCTGCACAATATTCTGGCTTACGTAAGTGGCAAGAAATTTTGGTACATGTGCCAGGCAATTACCATGTCCAACAAGAGATAACTGACCAATTGCTATGATCACAGCTGATTATAATAAAAGAAAGAGATCCCAGAGCAAAACCTGGCTTAATAGATTGCCAGTTTAATTTTTGTAGTTGGTTGCCATAGTTAGTTACATAAGGCTACAAATAATTTAACAAAGGAACAAGATTATTACACAAAAGGGGGAAAACCAAAATGTATGAAAAAGACAGTTTAGAAAGGTATTAATAACAAAAAGTTTCAACCTGTTTCCCTACTCTATCCCAGAGGACACCACATTTGGAGCCCTGCGTCCAATTCAGTTGCCCTGCTGTAGGATGGACGATATTAAACGGAAAAGGTTACAAAACAGATTTACAAGTATGTTACGCAGACTGAAAGGTTTCAGTTATAAGGAGAGGGTGGATTCTTTTCCCCCCTGAAGTATAGAAGGCTGAGGGGGTGACTGTACAGAGATTTATAAAATCATGACGGGCATAGATAAGGTGAATAGCTAAGATCTTTTCTCCAGGGTAGGGGAGTCCAAAACTAGACAGCGTTGCTTTAAGGTGAGAGGATAAGGTTTAGAGGGGCTTGAGGGACAACTATTTCACACAGGACGGTGCTGCTCATATGGAATGAGTTGCCAGAAGTTGTGGTGGTAGAGGTGGGTACAATTACAACAGTGAAAAGACATCTGGACAGGTTGGGAGGGATATGGACCAAATGCAGGCAAATGAGACTAGTTGAGTTTAGGAAACCTGGTCAGCATGGAAAAGTTGAGCTGAAGGGTCCATTTCATGCTGTATGACTATTAATCTAAGTATTACTCCTAACTCAGCTCCTTTTGTTTTTTGCAATTTCTTACTTTGCTATCTATGGAAATGATTGCGGGACATCCTTCAGTTTCTGTCAGCATGAACTTTTCCCCCCAATTCTGGCGGCCTAAATCTCATTTCAGTTCTAATAATTTGAAAACTTCCATACAAAACCTCACAGCTTGGAAACTTCATAAAACAAAATCACTTCTGCTAGGGTGACAGGTTCCCCTGACCTGAAAGCCTGATTCTATTATGAGGCTACTGTTCTCCTTTCTGAACTAACGTCAAAACTAAACTCCTGCCTCTGATCGATTTTGTCTGTTCTAAGCTCTGCAGTATAAACATCTAATTCATTAAACATTTCATTAATTAACACAACAGGCACTTGACTAAATCAGATGCCTCCTGGCAATTGTCTCTCCAACTCATTATTGGAATGATCTTCTGACCTCAAAAAGCTATCTTCACAAAAATGAAATCACACATCTGCCTAGATTTTAAAATTCTAAATGATAATACGCACTATATACCTTTTATCACATCATTGGCACTTCACATTTAATAGTATTACCATCACTGAAGCCCTCACCATTCTGGGCGCTGTACATATTAGCGACTGAACTTGACTAACCATACAAGTACTGTGGCTACAACAGTAGGTCAGAGGCTGGCAATTACGTGGTGAGTAAATTTCCCAATTCCAGTCCATGTTCAAGACTCAAATGTGATTAAAATCATCTCAACTTGCCTGAAGAATGTCCTACTAACAATCAAAAAACTCAACATGGTCAAAGACAAAGCAAGCTGCTTGATTAGCACCCCTTCCACCACATTAAACATTGACTCCTTCCAACACCAATGCAGCAGCATATACCATCTACAATGTGCACTACAGCAACTTGCTGAGGTGCCTTCAACAACTTCAAACCAGTGTGATTTAGAGGGTCACCTAGAAAAATCATGATCAGAAGGTGCATGGGAACATCAATGCAAGTTGCATTGCAATATTCATACCGTCCTAACTTGTAACTATATTGTCTTTTCTTCACTGTTGCTGGATTAAAGTTTCAGAATTCTGTCCTGAATAACAATGTATTTATATCTTCATTGGATGAACAGTTTAAGGTGGCAACTCATCATCATTTAAGGACAATGAAGATTGAGTGTTATTTGCTAGCCTGGCCAGCAACACCTACATCCCATGAAAGGGCATTAAAGGAAATCTGGCTTGCCTCCAACACGGTAGCCTAACTTTAGCAAGCAATGACGAACCACAATTAATATAACGGTGAGAATGCAGGGCTCCTTCTTCAAAGCTAAACTAACCCTGAGAAAACAAAACCTAACATCATATCTGTCATTTGATTCTACTTTTCGGTCTATATACAGTATTGCAAAGATATCTGACGACAGAAACACATTGCAAGAGTGCACAGCGTACTCAAAATATGCAATGACTTCACAGAATACACTAAATCTACTTTTCTTTAAAACATGCTAATGTGCAGAGACCTGAAACTCTGATTGTACACTCAAATGGTTTCACAAGTGTTTTTGAGAATCTAATTTATAGGAAAGATAATAAGTATGCAGGTTGTTTTGAATAGAATTGATCACTTGGAAGTGTCTGGAGTGATTCATAATGGATCAGTTACAAATAGCTGCAGCCTACTAGGAGTTTGTAGTGGCGATATTACTTAGTGCCAAGATAGTTTGCACTGCAAAAACAAATTCGGAAACAAATACCAGAGAACTTCAAACTAAAAGTATAAGAACAAACCCACAATTAATGCGAAAATTGTGAATAAGGATCACTGATATAATTATTTGGAAACTTGTTTCCTAAAGTGCACAGAACGATGCATACCTTACAGTTTAATTTTTATTTTGATATTGTGTTAACAGAGGAAGACATGGTTTTACTTTAATTTGACCAGTGTGGTGGTGGAGAGGCTGAACATGATACATCTGTGGAGTGCGCAAACAAGAGAAAAAAGTGTCACTACTACTGACTTCCAGAATCAACTTCAATAACCTATCATCTTCCATTCTCCATAAATCTGGACATTAACAAGCCTTTTCTGTCCATATTGCAACACATACCGACTGATACTCACCTCTCATTCCTTCAAGTCCTACTTTGGTTTTCAGTGCATCAGCACCTAAAATTTAAATTTTAGGCATGGTGTTGCATCTCCCTTTCCTGTAAGCAAATTCAGCTCTATAAACCTTTCAAGAACTCCACCCTCTAACCCTGTTTCTTACATACCCTTCACCTCAACGTTGTAAGCAATGACTTCAGTTATCTTGACCAAAAGCCTCTGGAAATCCCTCCCTAATGCCATCCTCCTGTAAAACTCTTCTTCAAAAAAAATCTACTTTCACTGATTGAGATCTGATATTCCAGCATCAAGAATCTTCTTTGACCGGATCCTGATTTTTGCTTGACTGCGTTTCTGAGCAGCACCCGAGGACATTTTCTTATCTTGAACGCACTATATTAATGCAAGCTGTTATTTCTAAAATCTACCATACAATACACAAATCAGTTTAATATGCACAACAGAATACGTTGACCTTCATTTCTCCAATACTGAATACATGAATCAAAGCAGGTTATTTTTTACAAGTGTTGTTGATCAGGTTAATTTTATATGATTGAGGGCAAACAATTTTAAGTGAACAAGAAGCTGGACCATAAGACCGTAAGACCATAAGACCGTAAGACCATAAGACCATAAGAAATAGGAAACAGGAGTAGGCATTTAGTCCCCCATGCCCGCTCTGAGATTCTACAGGATCGCGGCTGATCTGACACATCAACTTTGCTGCCTTTCCCCTTAACCCTTGATTCCCCTTCTTATCAAGGATCTATCTCAGCCTTAAATACACTCATGGACTCTGCCCCACAGGTCTCTGTGACAAGGAGTTCCAAAGACACTTAACCCTCAGAGGAAATTCCTCCTAATCTCTGACTCAAAGTAAAGAGGTACCAATTTAAGACTGTGTCCTTTGGTCCTAGATACTTCAATGAGGGGAAATATCCTTTCAACTTTTACTCCGTCAAGCCCCTTAAGAATCCAAATGTTGCAATTAAATCACCTCTCATTCTTCAAAATTCCAATGAACAGAGTTCCAATCCGTTACGCTTTGCGCATTAGACAATCCTCCTAGTGAACCTTCCCTGAACTGACTCCTATGAAACAATATCTTTCCTCAAATAAGGGGACTAAAACTGCTTGTAGTACTCCAGATGTGGTCTTGCCAGCACTTCCTCTAGTTGCAGTCAGACTTCCCTAACCATATTTGAAATAAGGCCAATATTTCATTAGCTTTCCTGATTAGCTCCTACACATGCGCTAGCTTTCAGTGTTTCAGGCACAAGTTCACCCAAGTCCCTTTCCAGTACTTAAATAATACTGTTCTTTTGTTCCCCCTTCCAAACGAACTTCACATTTTCTCACAATATACTCCATTTGCCAATGTTCTGCTCACTGACTTAACTCAATTTCTTTCTATAAAAATTGTTTACATTCTAAATGCTATTAGATCTTAGTGGCATTGCTATACATTAGTTTTTTTTTAAAAATGGAAACGACATTATACACATTCAAAACATTAACTTCCAGATCGCCAGTCATGTAGGATGCTGCACACAATCTATAACCGAGAATGAATTTGATTAACAATTCAGAGGATAACGTATAGAAGCCTTTTTCAGAGTTGGAACGTGACTAATAACAAAAACTGAGGAATATGCTATCTTTGTTGCATTTTTATTATACTGGTTATTTATTTCTGAACTATGTTTTAAAACATTTATAAAAGGACAGTTAAAAGCAATGGTGCAGCAGAAAAATCCTTACATCATGCTGAAAAGGTCCTAAAATGCCTTTTTCTTAAAAGACTTGCCTTTCATGACATCATGCAATGAATGAAGACAAGCAGCAAGCTGTGTGAAAACTACATTATAGTTTGTCTGAAGGAGCATTTCAGGTTTTGTACCTAAAAGAAAAATGGTGCAGAGTTAAAAACAAAACAAAATTAACTTTAGTACAGTGTTGTGAATAGATAAAACAACTCAACAGGTTTCTTCAGTTTTCTTTCTCCTGCCACCTGCATAAAAACTTGCTCAGTCCCAGCCTCAGTAGTCCCCCTAAACAGCATTCAAGCAGGCTTTAGAATTTTTAAAAAAAAATTTAAACACATTACTTATTTTCCCTAAAATCAATTTACACAAAATGATGCGGAAACATTTTTCATCCTTCTCAACTTCTATTTTTTGATAGAGTTTTTCAAAATTCATTCACAGGAATACTTGACCAGCATTTACTGCTCATCCCTAACTGCACACAGGGTAGCTAAATCAACAACTTTGCTGTGGGTTTGGAGTCACATGGAGGCAAAACCAAGGAAAGATGGCAGTCTACAAGTTAACCAGATGGGTTTTTACGACAATCAACAATGGATTCATAGTCATCGTTAGACTCTTGACTCCAGATTTTTATTGAATTCAAATACCATCATCTGCCATGGCAGGATATTTTGGCTACAATCCTTCCAGGAACATATGTGGTGGTTTTTGTGGTGATCTTGCATGACAAACAAAATCATTTTGTGAACTTACTTGGTAAGGCAAGGAGACTTATGTAAACCTGCAGCTTTTCAAAGACAGCGGTCATCTTTTTCATGTCACTCTGCAGTTCCATATTCCTTGCTTGTAAATTAGCTGTGCACACCGAGTATTCACATTCTTCCTCCAAACTATAACCAGTTCAACATCATAAAATCATTAAAGTTTCCTTACAAGCATCTAAACAAAATAACCCATCTTTATTACTCTTCTGAACATGTTGGTCAGAACTTGGGACAATTTCATACAAACTAATTGACCAAGTCTCTCTTCAGACAGCTTTAATAACACTATTCAATTACGCTAAAACACTATGTACCATTAAATTATTGGTAATGAAAAACAGGTCACTCATAAGAATGACTGACAGTCACTTGAATTCCTGGAGGTAAATGTAGCACAGATGTTTGTAAAATCTTTCAAAATCAGTACACAGAAACGGATTAGAAAATTCACTGCAAACCATAAAACTGTTATCCAATAGGACCATAACTTTAAGATATATTGTGAACTAGCTCTGTATTTGCCTCATTCAAGTTTTAACTTGTTGAATATTTGATGTAGAATTGAAATAAAGATGCCATGCATTAATTAGAAATGGGAATGCAGACGCTCTCACCTTTTTTTGGCAAAGCTCAGATTCTGCTTAAAAATAAGCATCCTACCCTGAAATAAAAACAGAAAATGCTAGAAACACCCAGTATGTCTGTAGACATGTGCGAATACAGAAAGTTAACATTTCAGCACTCCTTGAAGAAATCTCACAGGTCTGAAACATCAACTCTAACTCTCTTCACAGGTGCTGCCAGACCTGCTGAGTACTTCCAGCATTTTTGGTTTATATTTCAGATCTGGAGCACCTTTTGCTTTTCAATCATTGTTTAAGTCACTTACCCTGCGTGAATTAAAACAAAACGTAAACAGCAACTTTAACAAGACGATATTTGTGTTTATTATCCATTTGTGGAAGGGTGGCATCACTGACTAGGCCAGCATTTATTTCTCACCTCTAATGACCCTCAAGAAGATAGTTTGTGAAGTGCCTTTTTGAACTACTTCAGACCATGTCGGGTGGTTATGTCCTTCCTGTAGCCCTGTGGATGTATCAGGATTTTGACTCAGTAACAGTGAAGGGAGGGCAATATGGCTCCTATTTTGCACAATTTGCGGCTTGAAAGGGAACTTTCAAGTGCCAGTGATCCTAAGCATCAGACGCCTTTGTTCTCTGCGTAGTAGAGGTTGAAGCTTTGCAAAATGCAGTCTGGGTGAGACTGGATGAGTTGCTGCAATAAATCTTGTAGATCACAGACCGCCACCAATGCACAATGTAGCAAATTAAGTGGGCTGCTGTGTCCTGGATGGTGTCAAGCTTTTTCACTTGTTGTTGGAGCCGCACCCAACCAGATAAGTGGAGAATATTCCATCACATCTGATTTGTGCCTTGTATTTGGTTAACAGGCGTTGGAGAGGGCAAGAGGTCAGTTACTCACCAGAGAAATTTTAGTCTGACATCTGACTTTATGATGAGAGTGAGGTCATTGATGGAGCAGGTGAAAGTGGGCTGAGGCTAGTACCCTGAGGAACTTTGAGGGCTCTTGTGCCACAGTAGTAATTTCCCTACCTCTGAACCAGAAGGGAAATACCCACCTGGTCCAGAAGTATGTAAGGCCATTTCTGAACAGGTTG
>JAHRHZ010000019.1:23093364-23149831 GCA_024137785.1 Ginglymostoma cirratum
CGGGCCTAAACGGTTTAGGCCCGAAACGTCAAGTTTTCCTGCTCCTATGATGCTGCTTGACCTGCTGTGTTCATCCAGCCCCATGCTTGTTATCTCGGATTCTCCAGCATCTGCAGTACCTTTTATCTCGTTCACACCAACAGTTGTGACAAGAGTCACCAAAACGATTACAACTGCATTCTGCTCAGCAGATTGAAAAAACTCTTCCTCACTGTAAGGATTCTTGAGAAATATAGAATATCTTAATCCAAATTAATAACCGAGATTATAGGGTCCCAATAGTGGTAAACACAGATGTTTGAGGGCTGGGACAGCTAGAGTCATAGAGTCAGTCGTACTGCACAGAAACAGACCCTTTGGTCCAACCCATCCATGCCGACCAGACATCCCCAATCTGACCTAGTACCATTTGCCAGCATTTGGCCTATATCGCTCAAAACCATTTGTATTCATATACCCATCCAGATGCCTTTTAAATAGTCAAATCATACCAGCCTCCCCCACTTCCTGTGGCAGTTCATTCCATACACAGACTGCCCTATGTATGAAAAAAGGTGTTCCTCAAGTCCTTTTTAAATCTTTCCCCTCTTACCTTAAACCTAGGCATTCTAGTTGTAGACTCCCCTACACTATGGAAAAAATGACCTTGGCTATTCACCCTATCCACACCCTTCGTGATTTTATAAACCTCTTATAAGGTCACCCCTCAGCCTCTGACATTCCGGGGGATAAAAGCCCAGCCTATTTAGCCTCTCCAAATAGCTCAAACCCTCCAATCCTGGCAACAACCTTGTAAATCTTTTCTGCACTCTCTCAAGTTTAACAGCATCCTTCCTATAGAAGGGCAACCAGAATTGTACGCAGTATTCCAAAAATGTCCCGTACAGCCACAACATGACATCCCAACTCTTGTACTCATTGTTATGACCAATGAAGGCAAGCGTGCCAAATGCCTTCTTCACCACTGTGTCTACCTGTGACTCCACTTTCAAGGAAGTATGCATCTCAACTCCTAGGTCCCTTATATACTATAAATTGTTGCCAAAGAAAGGACATTTAGTAATGGATTAAAAAATTGTGTTCTCTCATTCAGCTGAGAGCAGACCAATTGGTCTTCAGCTTGTGATGTCAAATGGATCACTTCACATAAATTGCTTCTCATCACCAGGCCTCCTCTACAGACCTCACTGCATTACCTGTGCTGTAGGTAGGTCGGCAAATTATTGCGCCACCTTACAGAAAGGGCAAAGCGAACATGTAAACCCAGTCAACAACAAATGCTTCTGCTTTGCGGCTGACTACAAAAGCCAAGTCATCAAAACTGTAGATAAGCCAAGTTATGACAGGACATGAACAGATCAGAATTTTAGTAACAACAAGGCCAGGTTAGTTCCCCTTTATATAAAAAAATCATTACTTTGATTTTTCTTCAATTTTTTTTTAAACATGCCATTTATGTAATTGGTACAGTTATTTCTCGAGTTACATACACACCACTGTAATGCTAGACCTCATTTTCAGATGCCCCTATATTGTTTATCGAGTTCCAATGAAGTATATTTTTTGTTGCCTAAACTATGGAGGAAACATATGTTCAAGGCCATATTGGCTGGAGTTTTCAGATCTGATTCAAGTCCAACACACTGCTATATCAGCTGTAAACTATCAGCACATTTCCCAAAAAAGAATAAAAAGGAACTGGTTGGCCGTAACAGATGCTCGAAAAATGCTAATTCTTGTCATCGAGCGTAAAACCAGTTCCAGAATTTCATTTTTGTCATTCAAATGCAGGAAACAGGAGCACTTTTGTTTTTCTCAATAATAGGGAGGACATTTTAATAAACAAAAATGATTGGTGATTAAGAATACTATCAACAAAGCACAGGTCCAGCCTAGATCAAAGTAATAATCATTCAATTATGAGAGGTAAGTTAATCACAAAATCTTGTATTGAACATTAACCAACCAGAAATGAGAAATACCAAGTAGAAACCTTTTCGTTAACATGAAAAAGTAAACTAAGGGTCAGTTAGCAAAATTAGACTATTTCACCATTTTTCAATCTCAAAATTATTCACAGCCTGGTCTAATAATTGCATTTTTTCAAAAGAATACCGTGCACTGCTTTTAAAGGTTTTAAAACACTTGGATTTATATATTTTTTTAAAAAATCAACATTTTAAGAGATGTTGCAAAGCACTTAGTAAAGTTTATCCAAGTTCCTAAACTGTAGATTTAAAATTTATTTTAGGTGCAACAGTTAGTTTTTTTGATCATCTATTTCTGGGTTACTCACCTGGTGCCTTCTATCGTGTACAGGTACATCCAATACACTGTATTCTGCAAATCCTACATAGAAATGAGAGACTGGATGAGGAGGTTTTAAGCATCAAAAAACACAATGAAAACAGTAGAAGGGCACTCTAAATTTCCATCTGCAACCCTGACAATCCAAAAGATTAACTTGAAAATTTATCACAGCTATGAAGAATATAGATAAGAACAGGTCTGTGCACTGCATAAGACACCAGATACGAAAGCTATAGTGCAGGAAAATGGCTATCCTGATCAGATCATTATTCACCATATACTTCACAAACTCACAATCATGCCAAAAGCTGCTTTCAGACCTAATAAGTACCTGGTCTACTCAAAGTATCCTCAAAACACAAATATCTCAGAACATCGAAAGTAAGTTAAGCAAGCCATTTCCCGTTGATGTTATGCAGTGGCGACTGGTATTTTCCACTAAGATACTACCATCAGTCCAAAAAGATGATTAACATGCAAATAAGCAATATGTATATACACCTGAGTGCCAGTGTGATGCCAGGTACTTAGGTGTCACATGACTGGCTGATCAAATACAACATTTTTTATTGGTTGGTTAGAATGGGCAATTCACAGACCATGCTCAACTAGCTTGTGCTTGTAAAACCCAAAATGACACATCTACCGTCAGATATAATTCTGTGCTTGAGCAGCACTCCTGAGCATGCTAATAGCTACACTAACAATCAAATTAAAATAATCACTTCGGTTCACATAATTTGATAAGCAGGGACTTGTTTTTGAATTACCTGAAAGCATGGGGAGCCTACAGTTCCTGATTGCCTTCATGGCAATGCTTCAGCCAGAATCAATTTGACAACCAACCCCTCACCATTAAATGTTTTTAATCACTCAACTCACTTAATAAACATAAGCAACTAGACTCCACACAAGAAGGTTTGTTCCAAAAATAGATTTTCCCAAGCCCAAAACATTTAGGTAGGGATTTCATCACGATCACTGAACGGATGTTCAACTCAGTACTATTCCAAAATCAAACAACAACCTTGCAAGGCTGATAATCACGCAATAACCAAACAGTACATCAGCATGCTAAGAGAATTTTTCAGTAATTTACATTTTTAGAATTGTATGCAGAGAACTGTTTTTACAAGATAAAAAACAAAGCAGAATACTTACTCATCTGTCCCCCATTCAACATTGGAATAATTATCAAATCCAGATGTTTTTATAAGTCAAATCTAGTATTTGACCTCAAATCTATAAATGGCTAAGGCAGACTGATCACAATTGTCCCAAGGTTTTATTCCCTTGCCTGTACTACATTATTTCATTTCAACACAGGAAAAGGCACGATTAGTTTCAGTGCCCCTTAGTACTAAAGATAAAATGTCCACGTTTGAGAGCTTGGTCACTATTTAGCAGTAGTCCCTATTTAAAAAATAGACGCCAAATCAGCTAAGAATAAGGGCAGCACTTTAATCCCTGCTGGTAAAGTGGAAATGTATGGACATCAGCTAAGAGCATGATTGGGCTTAACTAAGAATGTAAGGCAAATGAACAGTTTACATCTTGTGATCAGAGACAAACTGGATCAGGAAAAGAAAGTGATGTTTAGTATTTTATATAAGGCAAAAAAAATTGATTTAATTATTCTGTAGCTTTCAAAGAACCTCTCTTTTAACCAGCTGTGGAAGGGAAAGCGATCTAAATATTAACATTTTATAATTCCAGACAAAAAGACAAATTTTCAATAATTTTTCAGTTAATTCAATGTGACAACCCCCTTTTTCTCTAAAATACCAGAGCTCTTGATCATATTCACTTGGATTCCTAATTTATATTGTGATTTACCTATAATGGTCACTGAATAAACGTGTTGCCTGGTTCAAAGTTAAGAGGTAGGTTTTGGAATGAGCATTCATAGTAATCATGAATGTGTTATACTTGACGAATCACACCATGGGTTGCTAGCATGGGACAAGTCTTCTCAATGCTTGAACTGGGCGTGGAGATCAGTCTTTTGGAGCAATGTTTGCAGAAATATCAGCTTGAGGTGGCAGTAATGGAACAGACAAGTGTAAAAATAATTTTACTTTTTGAAATTGCAGGTCTCCATTTCTAGTACGTGACAGTTTAAATATTTTCATTTTATTCATCTGCCTTTAATAACCTACCAATAACAGTTTAAAAATAGTGGAACTCTTAAGGTGGTGAGATTGAAAAAAAGATTTTCCCATAAGAAAGTTAATGGCCACAAGAGCTTCATAATTAATTTAACACAGTAGGAGCAAAATTCACAACCACATTCTTGTTGAAACTAATTGATGTCTTGGGATCCATTAAAAATGCCCAATTGCACAGGAAGTAGTCATACTCACTTGTATCATTAAATGGCACTTTGTCTTGAATAATACTTATTGACTGGTCTAATCGGCTACTCAGATCAGTATGGATATTCTTTAGCTGTTGCTGGCTGCATTGAGAAATATGAAATATTAAGTGTTTCACAATGTTCAATGCAAATTTGTCAGCAACAAGTAATGCAGCACAAGTCATAACTGTCTTACCATTCTTCTGTCCGAAGCCTACAGTCCTTTGCTTCTCTCTCCAATGAGTGTGATTTCACCTGTGAGAAATATTGTACCTTTTTGAAAATGTTCATGAATCTTTTCCAAAGCCAAACTTAAAAAATATCCTCCTGCACAAACAGCTGATCATCACTTCAAAAAGTGAGCTTTAACCCCTGCCCTTGCAAACTACAGTTGTATCTCCAAACATGCTTTCCTCTCCCAAGTCCCTAATCATGTTGATTACTTCCCAAAAATATCCTATCTTTCAAGAAACTCCACATTTGAATTTTACAATCAGGACTCTGCTCACCATGATCACAAAACTGCTTCAAAGTCACAAACAACATCGCGTTATTGTCAAATTCCTTTCTCTGTTATCTCTACAAGCTTCAATTACACCTCACTAACCTCTTTAAAAGTTGTACCATTACTGCAGCTCAGTGGGCCTGCCTTTTACTGGCTTCACTGTTACCTGTCCTATCATAGTCATGACAGGTTTCTAACAATATCTTTTTCTTCCCTCCTCCTAAACTCCAAAGTTTACAGCTTCATCCTCCTTTTCGTCTATATGTTGTTCATGGCATCATGTGAAAATATGAAGTCAAGTGTGATACAGTTCTCCCTTCCCAGCCAATTATCCCAACCTTCCAAAACTTAATTGTCATATTGATTGGCCAACATAATTCTTCAGAGGAGCTGGAATTTTCTCCAGGTGAAGTATTTTAATGGTCATGCTAAAGGCATCTTAAGATGTGGCATACAATAACACCCTTATCACTAACTTCATCTCTCTGCATGCTCCCCCCATCACCATTACCTCAAGTTGTTTGTTTAGATTCAATTAAATTGCTCAAGTTCACCGCCATCATAAAGACTATTTACTTTCACTTCTGCAACATTTCTGTTACTGCCTCAGCTCTTCATTTGGAGCTTTGACCCATGTTTTAGCCACACCTGAAAGGACCATTTGCATGAATACTATGCAATATTCCACTGCTGTCCCGCCTGTGATTTTGTATGCTCCACAATCCCACCCTCTTGTGCATCCAGTAATTCCAAGTAAAATACTACAGATGCTGGAAATGGGGGATGGGGGGTGGGGGTGAGTGCACAGGTTGGTTAGGGTAGGGGGGGATGGGAGGGAGGTGGAGACTGGGTGGGGAGTGGCAGGGCAGGCAAGGGAGGGATGTGAGGTGGGGAGGGCATGGGTGGGAATGGCGGTTAGCACTGATTAAAATCATTGCTGAACATTCTGTCTCTCCACATTTAATACTGACGCTCAAAATTCACCTCTGACCAACGTTTGCATTACCGCATATCATATTTGAATTCAATCAAATCCTTCAGCTGCGGAGGACCTTGAATATTTGCCTACATTAAAAGGTGTGAAATACAGACTTTCACTGATGACCTATATTTGAAATTCAACATTTTCAGAATCTCTGAAACCGAAGTCAGGTCATTGCATTGAGAACTGGATATAGCTTTTTTTTTTAAAAACCAATCCGTTGGTTAAAAATCATAAGATTTTCTTCTTAAATTTGGGCTAAACAAAGTTTACCTATATTTAAGCACCATTTGTAGGTCAGAGAATTGGGCACAATGAGAAAATTCCAATGTCTGGAGGGCAAAGACAGGCACCCATAATGATACAATGTAAAAAGTTTTGGGTTCAGAGGACAGGTCCAAATGTTAGTTGTTTTTATTGGAGAAATGAACAGAGAGTATGTAACTGAAGTTTATGAAACAAAAAAACGATATGTCTCAGTCACATCTTATCAGAGATGAGTAAAGTTGATAGGACATGATTTAACACAAAATATTCACTGACAAATAGGAACACTGAATGCCAGAAATAAATTTTAAGAGTCACTTCCCCCCCCCCCCCCCCCCTTTTGGAAACAACTACCATAGCTCACAGCTGCAATGTATTCATGTACTTCTTCAAAAGGTTGAAGAGTGAAAAGTAAAAATCTAATTATGCTGCAAGATGGCTTGATTGCAAGGAGTTACAGGTTACCGCTGTATCCTGGAACCTTGCTCTATTCCAATAAGGAATAAACCCATTTCCTGTATCGAGATTTTCACCCCTCCATGGAGATCACCTGATTAACAGGAAGACTATTATGCCCTATTTCCTGAATGTGATGGGGCTACTGGGCCTGACATTCTTTAGTAATTTTTTTAAAAAACTGATTTATAATCATGAAAGTATTTTAAAAGGAAGTAATATATTAACTTTCAATTATTAAGCATTGACATAATGACAAGATTTGTGGACTGTGAAACTTAAAACCACAATTAATGGATGCGCTCTGAAGCAAAGTTTGCAGAAAATTGGATGGGAAGGTGAGGATGACAGTTTGTAGAGGGACATAGGTAAAAGCAAGCAGGCAGAAAATAGGGAATATAATGTAGGAAAACATGAGGTAATGCACTTTGGCAGGAAGAATGAAGGAGCTGAATATGATTTAAATGGAAAAAGACTGCAGACAGCTATAACACAGAGGGATTTGCGAGTCCTTGTCGATGAATCACAAAAGGCTAGCATCTAAGTTCAGTGGGGAATAGGTAAGGCAAACAGAATGTCAGCCTTTATTTCAAAGGGAATGGAATACAAAAGTAGGGAGATTTTGCTAAAATTATACAAGGCACTCGTCAGATAGTTGCTTGAATAATGTGAACAATTGTGGGCCCCTTATCTAAGCAAAGATAAGTTGGCACTGGAAGCAGTCCTCAAGTTCACTCGGGTAATATCAAGTATGGAGTACTGTCTTATGTGGAGACATCGAGTAGGTTCAGCCTGTACACATTGGAGTTTAGAAGCATGAGCGGTGACCTTATTGAAATGACAAGAATCTTAGGGAACTTGACAGAGTAGGCATCTAAAAGACTGTTTCCCCTTGTGGGAGAGTCGAGGACCAGAGGGCATAATTTCAGAACAAGGAACTGCACATTCAAGACAGACAAGACGAAATTTCGTCCCCAAGTGTAGTGAATCTGGGAATTCTTTTAAACCACAGATGCCAGCTGACGCTGGATTATTATGTATATTCAAGACTAAGGCAAATAGATGTTTAACCAGCAAGCAAGTCAAAGGTTATGGAGAAAAGGCAGGAAAGTGGAGTTGAGGATTATTGGATCAGCCATGATCTCATTAAATACTCAAAGCAGAGCTGACAGATTGAATGGCCTACTTCTGATCCTACGCTTTATGGTCTTACTAGCTTCACAAAGGACATTAAAAATATGGTAAAATGGAATGGATAGAATTCTTTAATTTACAGGCATTTATTTGACTTTTGTAAGTGGTTTAGTATTTTGCCCAATTAGGAACTGATTTAACACTTAATCAACAAAAGCTGTATTGGCCTACATTGAAGGTTCTAAAAATAGATGTTTAATGCGGTAGAAAGCAAGAATCTTTCATTCTTCAGCCCTACATCATTCTGTAAATTATAGGTGTGCTCCTTCTGCAGTTACTTGGAAACAAGAGTTCAATGCTTTGAGAACAAACAAAAACAGAAATTGCTGGGAAAACTCAGGTCTGGCAGCATCTGTGGCGAGAAAGCAGAGTTAATGCTTTCATTCAGTGACCTTTCTTCAGAACTGATTATAGCTAGGAAAAGAATCGTATATGTGCCGCACATGGGGTAGGGGTAAAGAGGGGTGGACAGGGAAGGGGGCGAGCAAGAAGGGGGGGTGGGGGAGCGCCAGGGGGATGGGGGGGGAAAAAGAGCGAGGGAGAGAGGGGGCAGAGATTTTGATGTCATTTCAGATACCGATTTGCAACAGTGTAAAAAACGTTTTGCTCGAACGCTTTCTTCAAATGTGGAAAAAGCAGATGAGGCTGCCCGACAGTTCTGTACACCAATTAATTCCCAGCTAGCGCATAAAAAAAAAAAGGGAGTGCACAGAATAAGAAGGATACCTGAAGGTGAGAGTTCACCCCTCAAAGTAACAAGATGTCTAACCTCTAAATTTGCTTTGTCATTTTGAAGTTTTTCTATGGTATCCATGTACTTCTTCTTCAAGCTGTCAATCACAGCTTCATGTTGCATAGCATCTTTCTCTAGTACCAGTAATCGTTCCCTGAAGTCAGTTTCTGTTTGCCTGTGTTTCGCTTGTGCTTCTTGTATCTGTACAAAGAAATACAAAATAAAGTCTCAAACATAGATACTGAGATTGCATGGGTTGGCTTAACACCATCACCTGCAAGTTCCCCTCCAAACCATTCAACATCCTCACTTGGAAATATATTGCTGTTACTCATTGATGCTTGGTCAAAATCCTTGAATTCCCCCCCACCCCCGACGGACATTGAGAGTCTCCTTACAGCAAATGGACTGCACTGGCTTTAGAAGGCACCTCACTAACATCTTCTCAAGGACAACTAGGGGCAGGCAATAAATACTGGCCCCAGACAGTAAAGTCCACATCCAATGAATGAATAAAAGAAACTCAACATGTTCTCAATTATTGATATAGAAACAGACGAGCTGCACACCTTTTTTGGTCCCAATTCTTTCAAACTTTTTGAAACAATCTTGTCCTATTACAGGGAGTTATGTATTAAACATAACTCCAAAATAAAGTACTCCAATTATTTTTTAAGCTCTTGAAGTTTGCGCAAAGGCTCCATTCAACTGTGACCTTTGATGCCCAATGCTTTAAACCTGAAAAAACTCAATGACAAGAATCTGTACAGATGCTACTCACCAAGGTTAAAAAAAATCAATATTGTATGCCTTATGAGTAACTGCTATAATAATTCACAGATGAAAGTCAGATTGTATGTTTCAACTTCTCAATGTATCAATATAGCCACCATGCAATTTCTGTAACTATTACACAAAGACCAAAATGAAAGTAAGCAAGGAAGTTCTTTAGGATAATGTTCACGTGAACAGTTGATCCAACTACATGACAATAATTCATCTACCTCATTTAATACAGACCTTGGTGTCCCTTCCTCCTCCTCAGCAGAAAACAACTGCCTTCAAACAGGACACCATTGGCATCTCTGGTATCTCTCCTGGCAAAACTTATGTAGCTAAAC
This sequence comes from Ginglymostoma cirratum, assembly GCA_024137785.1. Classification (NCBI taxonomy): domain Eukaryota; kingdom Metazoa; phylum Chordata; class Chondrichthyes; order Orectolobiformes; family Ginglymostomatidae; genus Ginglymostoma; species Ginglymostoma cirratum. The sequence continues at coordinate 23,103,289 of JAHRHZ010000019.1, forward strand.
ATACTAGAAGTATTCGCAAAAGACAACCTAGACCCACGCGCTCCAAAAACAAAAGTAATTACAGTGCACACAAACTTTGCAACCACCAATCTGATTTGAAACATTTTAGGAAAAGCCCTTGCAAACTGGTCTGGTTTGCCAAGTAAGTTATGTTGCGAGGGGGTGGCACAGTGGTTAGCACTGCTGCCTCACAGCACCAGGGACCCGGGTTCAATTCCACCCTCGGGTGACCGTCTGCGTGGAGTTTGCACATTCTCTCCGTGTCTGCGTGCTCTGGTTTCCTCCCACAGTCCAAAAGATGTGCAGGCTAAGCGGACTGACCATGATAAATTGCCCATAGTGTTCAGGGATGTGCAGATTAGGTGGATTATAGGGGAATGGGTGGGTGCTCAGAGGGTCGGTGTGGACTTGCTGGGCCAAAGGGCCTGTTTCCCCATTGTAGGGATTCTATAATAAAACCGCAGTGGAGTCACTTAGCACTGGTTGCTATGCAGTTCTGATACACAGATACTCAAGAAATAAAACAAGTAACTGCTTTCACAAACTAAAAGGGCAAATAACATAAAATGGACAAAAAGCCTACTAACACCAACGGAAAGATTCATCAATAAAAATAACTTTCAAGCCAAGCTTTGAGCAAGAATAGGATAGGAAGAGAAACATCTGAAACTGACTAAAAATAAGAACGTTCCAACTAATTCCTTCTCATCGATTTGCCCCTAAGAAAGTGAACTTACAATTATGTAGTTATTTTCACAACATTAGAATGGTCCAAATGAGTCAATTAATTACTTTTGAGGTGTAATCATTATTTTACACTGAATCATGGTAGGTAAATTGTAATTTCCCACAAATTCTCTTGCAGAACATAGTCATTGCCTCACACAAATGTCACTTGCCATTTCTCAGCCCAGGCCTGAATATTGCCCAGCTTCTGCTACTTATGGGAATTGATGATTTCAATATCTGAGAAGTCAAAAACTGTGCTGAATGTTGTGCAGTGAACATATCTGCTTACGACTTTAGAATGGAAGGAAAGTTATTGATGAGGCTGAAGAGGATTGTGCCTTGGATGCTACATTGAGGAACTCCTGTAGTGATGTCCTGGAGCCAAGATGACTGACCAACAACTGCAACCATCTTTCTTTGCGCTACCAATGCTTGAATTATTGGATCATTTTCCCAATTCCCACAATGTCAGTTATCCTGGATATCCTTGATGCCACATGCTACATTGATGTCAAGGACAGTCACTCCCCCTTGTGCTGGAGTTTAATGCTTTTGTCCATATTAGAAGAAAGTTCTATTGAGTTCAGGAACTGAGCAGCCCTGGCAGAACCTAACTGGAGTCACAGCAGGTTTTCGCTGAGCAAGTGGGCACTTGATAGCACTGTCAGTGGCCTCTTCCATGACTTTGCTGTTGATTGGGATTGGAAATTAGTTGGACTTGTCCTGCTTGTAGTTACAGGGCATATTTGCACAATTTTCCACAACCTCAGATAGGTTTCAGCGTTCTAGCTGTAATGGCTAGCTAAATGCTTGGCTAGCTCTGGAAAATGAGTCTTCAATGCTGTCAAAGTCCATAGCTGAAGAGAAAACAGATCTTTTTCACTAACTTTTAGAATGCAACATACGAAAGATATCTTGTAGAACATGTTCCAACGTTTCACATACAACGAAGCGTTTAGGAAGACTATCTAGAAAAATCTGGTTTTAATCTTTTTGCTGAGAACTGCCTGTACTTTACGATCATTGGAAGTAGACGCACCACAGAATGAGAGAAATCTGGTTTAAATCCTAATATCACCATACATGCATATTTATTACATAACACATTGCTCATTATTGAATTTCAGACAGATGATATTCTGTGCCAGATGACCAAATGTGTTCCTAAATCAAACAGTTTAAAAAAAGCTCTACAGCTACTTAAAGCACAGAAGGTCTCTATAAGCAGACTCCACCGACTTAAAAAGGTGAGAGCCTGTCTAATTGGAGAATACTAGCACATCAAGGAATTTTACTTCAAGAAAAGAAAAACCAGTTTTATTGCTTCGAAGTGGATGCCCTTGAAGTTAGGCAGCCAAAAAAAGCCAGATGATCTAAAAACAATACTAAAGAAACAAAAACGTATGCACAGGGATTGGTTGTTAAATGCTATTCCACACAGTATTTGAAATGGATCCAAACATAAATCTAAGTACTCTTGGGCAAATTCCAGATTTCTCAAATATTTTTTCACAAACATGTAAGCAGCTTCAAGTAGAAGAAATTTCAATATGAACAATAATATGAAGATTCTGAAAGACTGTCATAAAGAGTTCCCACAGTTACTGGAACATCCGTTCCTTGATATTAAAACTGTGAATTCAGAGATTAAGCAATAACACACACTATTAATCTGCACAAAAATAAGCATTGAGTTATCAAGACTGGACTATATTTATTTTGGTTTCTCCAAATTAATACACAATTTAGTAGGTTTGACAAAATAATTAAACTGAAGGGAAGCTTGCTGCGTTCAGGAAATACCTCTACTGTCTAGTTTCTAACATCAAGAGACTTGAGACAGCAAACTTCCTTAAAATGAAATTTCATACTAAAGGATATAATTTGGTGACTCATGTTACTTAGAAGGAAACCATTCACATTGCAAAATAATCAGTTGCAAAGAAGCAGTATGCTTTAATTATTACCATTTGCAATGCAATTGCTACTGTTTTTGATTCTTGAAATTAAAAGACAATATTTGAAAATAAAAGCTACTGAAATAAAACTACATTGTTAAGAAGTTATAATCCGAACAGGATAGAGCTAATCACCAAAACAGACCTTGAAAAATAAAAGGTCTAATGCTCAATTATATTTTAAGAAAGCTGAAGCATTAATATTAAACAAATAAATCTAACACCAATTAAATGAAAATTTTTCACTGAATGAAACCCAAGATTTAATCTGAGATTAAATCAGGTGTTTTAGTTGAAAAAAAATAAACATTCTACATATCGAAATGCACTGAAAGTGTAATAAAACCTCGACTGGTGAAATACTTTGAAACTAGGAAAAATGTAGACTTAAATCCCAATCCAGTCAGTTTGCAATACGGATACGCATAGAGACATTCCTTAACTTCAGCAAAAGGCAGGAGAAAAAAAATACAAGAAATGGGTAGGTATACATATATTTCGCAACTAGATATATAGACTACCACTTGCTTGGACCAAAGCCAATCATACAGAGAAATAACTACAAATTAATGGCTTAGTCAGTAAAGGCCAGAGTATTCCAAACCTACATGCTATTCTTTTAAATCCTTTGATTGATCTTGAGCACTAGTGGAAGTTCCAATAAGCTTTGGTAACCCAGGGCTGAGAGATGGGATGCACAGCAAGTCAAGGGAATTAAATTCAAGGCTCTGTCTCTAGCTGTTTAAAAAGCACACATGAATAGGATCAGGCTTGGTTTGAATTCCTTTGCATGGTGCCCCCACCCTGCAATCAAATGGGAAATAATCACTCAAGCACTTATCACACGTAGAATCATGCCCACCAGATGTTAAAAAGAATAGAAGTTGCTGGAGAAACTCAGGTCTAGCAGCATCTGTGGGGAGAAAACAGAAAATGAGCGTTGGAGGAGGGGCGGAGGCAACTTGTGGAGGGTGTTGGTGGTGAAGGCGAGGTGAGTAAGTAAAGAAGGAGCCGAGAGAGAGAGAGAGAGACACGAAAGGATAGGCAGTGACAGGCCTTGTTGATAAGAAGCTAGGACAAAAGAGAAGCTGAATAAGTGATGATGAGAGCTAAGAGTAGGAGAGAATGGGTAGGCTGTACTAAAATGTGATAACGTGACTAAGAGTGGGTAGCAATCAGTTACTGTGATAGGGTTAGGGTTAGGGTTATGACAGGACTAGGACATGGAGATGGGTTAAAAAAATTCCAAGGACGTAGTCAGGCTCTAAAGTTATTCTACTGAGTCCCAGAGGTTGCAGGGTCTCTAAACAAAAGATGAAGTGCTCCTCTTCGAGCTTCACAGGAAGACTGCAGCAGGCCTGAGACAGACATAATGGTGTATTGAAGAGGCGACTGAAAGCTCAGCATCATTCTTACAGACAGAACATTGGCTGTTTTACAAAACACCTCTCGGTCTGCATGTCGTCTCCCCAGTGTAGAGGGGACCACACGGAGTAGTGAATGCAGTAGACTAGATTGAAGGTAAGTTGTTGCTTCACTTGAGCCCTCGGATAGTGAGGAGGGAGGAAGTAAACGGGTGTATGTTACATCTTCAGCAATTGAATGGGGAGGTGCTGTAGGGGTTTTGGGAGTGGAGGAGGAGTGGATTAGGGTGTCCTGGAGGGAACAGTCCCTGTGGAATGCTGACAAGGGAGGGGAGGGAAATGGTATTTGGTCAAGGCATCCCACTGGACATGATGGGAATAGCAGCTTACAAAGTTAACAAATTACATGGGAGTTAACAAGATGACATCCAGACTCTCAAGATTAGTTGCTAGCAAAAGCTTTGGGTAGGAACTGAATTTTTAAAAGTTCATTCACAGTATGAAGGCATCACTAGATACGCTAGCATTTATTGCCCATCCTCATTTGGCCAGGGGGCAGTTAGGAGTGAACCACATTGCTGTGGGTCTAGAGTCACATGTACACTAAGGACAGCAATTTCCTTCCTTATTGTCCTTTAGGGTTAGGGTTAAAAACCAGATGGGCTTCTGCAATCAACAGTGGATTCATCGTCATCAGTAGACTCTTAATTCCAGATTTTTATTTAATTCACATTCCACATCTGCCATGGTGGCATCTCCAGAACATTATCTGGGTCTCTGGATTAAGAGTTCAGCAGTAAAACCGCTAGGCCATTGTCTCCCCTTCCTACAAAGATGTGGGAAACAGAGATAACAATTGTGGTAATTATAATTGTTATTGTAATATACATACCATAATCTATAAATAGCTTGAAGGAGCTCTGTAATTCACATATGAAATAAACAATCTGTTCTCCGACTCCTCCATCAATTAGTGAAATACCCCTATATCACAAACATTTTTTGTAGACCCGATCTACTCTACAATTTACTTTGTTATTGATCTTTGTCTCATCAGCAAATTTGGAAACTCTCTCTCTGTCTGTCTCTTCATCCAAGTAATTTACATAAATTGTAAACACTCAAGCTCTCAGCACCAGTCCCTGTCGCATACCATTTTTATGATTTACCAACCTGACAAAGATCCATTTACAACTATTCTGCTTTTTGCTGGCCGGCCAATCTTTCAGCCATGCCAAAATCCCAACCCCCTACACAAACCTGTTTTTATTTTTTGCTTAGGCTTTGATATGACATTGTGTAAAATGCCTTGTGGAAATCTAAGTACCTGTACAACCACCAGTCCGCCCTTCATACAAAAGTATTACCTCTTCAAAGAATTTGAACAAATTGGTCAAACACAATCTTCCTTTCACAAAACCATGTTGACTCTGCCTGATTACTTTGAACTTATCCGACTGCCCTGCAAACTGCTTCACTAATAGCTTCCAACTGTTCTGGTTGACAGATGTTCAGCCAACTAGCCAAAAGTTTCCTGCTTTCTGTCTCCTTTGCTTTTTGACTAAAAGAGTAACGCTCACTAATTTTCCAATGTAATGTAATAACCTTAAAACCAGGGGTTTTGGAAAATTAAAACCAATGCATCATCTTTCATACTAGCCACTTCTTTCCAGACCCCAGGATGAAGTCCACCAGGACACAGGCATGTATCACACCACTGTCAATTTACTTAGTACCACTTCTCTGCTGGGAGTAAGGTAAGAGCGGAGGTTCGCAATTAGCAGCCATATGCCCAGCCCAATATCTGATCCCTGGGTTGACCACTACGCCTTTGAAAAGGTGACTTTTCTTAGAAAGCCACAGGCAAACCCAATGGAGCATTGGGTAGTGTGTGCGCGTGCACGTGGTGGGGTTACTAATCAACTAATTTGTGTCAACTGGTTCAACAGTAAGCCTAATTGATTAACAGCTACAAGTCAGAGCTCTTGTGCTGCTGTTATAATGTCGCTACCTCTGGGCCAGAAGGCCCATGTTCAAGTCCCACCTATTCCAGTGGTGTGTTGTAACAAGTCAAACAAAATAGAAAAATCACCATGAGGGTTTTTGTAGCTCAATGGTGGTATTCCTACCACTGAGTCAGTGGTCCAACTTGCTCCAGGAGGTATGTAATAACATTTCTGAACTGCTTGATTAGAAAATACCTGCAGTGGTAGTGTTCCCAACTCAGGGCCAGAAGGTCCAGATTCGGGTCCCAGGCATAACGTGCCTGAGCAGGCTGATTAAAAGTATCTAAACTATCACAAGTGGATGAGATTCTCAAAGGCCCTTTTCCCTCTTCAGCTTAGAACAGCAAAAGCTTTCTGGTCAGTGACTGTTGTGCAACCTCTCACACAATTAAGTGGGCTCAGTCATGTTTCCCACTAGGTCCAGCCTATTGTATCTGCTGTTAATTGGGAATGACAGAAACAAAGGCAGTAATGAGCAATGTAACAAATCTCATCATCCTAGTGTTAATATTTCATATCAGTAAAAACAACATGACTTATTCCTCAGTATTAAAGTTAAGAGGGAATATTTTAGCTTTCAGATCAGAAACCTCTTCATTGCCTCCTTCCTCCTAAAACTTCCAATCTTCAATTTCCTGCACTTATCTTCTACTTTTAGGATTATGACCTCCTTTGCATGCTTCTTTTTTACTCAACTATTGATTAAATAAGTATCAAATATTTCAGCTTCCCACTCTCATTCTTGAAACCCTTCCAATCTGCTACTTTTCTCCCCTTGAAAACTAAGATGGGGATAGATTCTGAGGTATTCTTGACCACTAATCTGATTTCCATCTTCCTCCATTTTTTAGATTCATTATTTTCTGCTCTGAAAGAACACTGATGTGCTATGTTTAAAAACCCTGTATAAACCATGTTGCTACTTTTAAAAAGAAATTCACCTGCTTAATAGATCTCTGATGAGTGAGAGTTTAGCCATGTTTTTTATGTATGAAGTTTTCAGAATTTCCACTGAACAACGTATTAGATAGCAGACTGAACACAGCATCCCAAAGTGCTGCAAAGAAGGGATTATCAAACCATGTTTGACACAGGTCCAATATTCCCACAGGTGATCAAAAGCTTAGCCAAAAGAAGAAGTCTATTTTAGAGAATCTTTAAGAGAGGGAGAAAGACAGGAAATGCCTCATGATTCGAATTCTAAGAATTAAGAATTTAGTAACAAATTGCATTTAGTTTATCTATATTCACTGGTACAGGATGCTACATAATTCAATAAGATCACCTGAAACTGAAGGAATTGAGATTTCCCTAAATACAATTCAGACAGCAAATGGCACAAACTAAACTCTGCAAACCCGATGGTTGATTTTGATCCTTTGTTTGCAACAGATAACTGATGTCAGAACTCAGGACTCTCATTGCATTTTAAAAAATGAAGCATTTGAGCCTGGTTGGATTTCTCACAACCAGCCCATTGCAACAGTTACAAAAACTGCTTTGAATGCACTCATTTGGATACTCTGGAATTAACGTACTTGTCTGTGCAGATGCTCATTTTCTTGTATTTTGTTCTGCAGATCTTCATCAAACACACTCTGTCGCTGCTGATTCATCTGAGTTGGAGGGTCAACACTCTTCTGCTGTACAAAGTCAGTTCAAAATTAGTATCCATTCTAATACATATTATGCAAAAATATACAAAAAATGCTACACGACTGTATATGGCATTTAAAACAAAGATCTGAGCCAAAGGGGCATTATCTAATGTGACTGTCCACTCATGATCATACGTTTATTTCAAATGATGGTTCAATTCTTAACATTGCCACTGGGTGGTGCTGCAATAATGTAATTGCTGGAGTGAGCAAACATAGGGAAACATAGGGAAAGCCAGACGATTATCTAGTCGTGCTATTCAAACTTGTCACAAAGTACAACAGACCCAAATTTAACCTGATCTATACTTGAAGGAAAAAAATGCTGCCTAACTCCTTCCTTCATACATCCCAGCTGGCACATGGCAGACTTTCCACACTGCCGCTTCCAAACTCAGCTCCAGTGGATTCACAAACTCTGGGCCTGTCAACAAAATGAACCAAGCATGAAGTTTATTTGTTAGCAGTTAGACCACCTTGTGACCAACACCCAAGAAGAAACAACCTACTTGCTTGCTCTGTTTCTATGCCCATCACAATTTCACATATCAGCCTGCCCAAGCAGCCCAAAGACATCTCACCAAATCTTTAGGAACTTCTGTAACCATCAGTAAACATTACTTTTAATTTCAATTCCTAATCCTAATCGAGCAGTTTTCATATTTGCCTAATGTTTCCAACCATCGCTTTTCGCATCTGGAATAATTCATGTCCTGATATCCCACCTTTCCCACTATCAATTGACCCTCATTCTCTCCTTTTCTTTTCACATTCCTCCTCTTTATTCCCTTGTCACCATCACATCATTCTCACCTTTCCTCTCAGTCACCAACCATCAGTATCCTCCTATCCTATTTTTCATTTAGCATTCTCTCATCTCTAAACTTGACTAGATATCAACTCACTGTGAAAGGCCACTGGGGATTAACAAAGAATTCAAAGCCAAACTGCTTACGCTATTTAAAGACAACTGATAAAATAATCAATATTTAAGACAAATATAATTACAAGTATTCCTGTTCTTACACAAGCACATTACAGTAACCGACATTCATCAAAAGGTTGGAAACTGATAGAATAATCTGCAAAGAAATTGCCTAAATATTTTGAAGGGGACGCTTCAAACTTCTGGAGAGGCAGTAAATGGAGAACTAATTGAATGGATCTTTGAAATGGGCCAGCACATGCACAATTAGTAAAATAGCCTACTTCTGAAATATATACCACTTTGATTCTCAATCATTAGGCCATAAGACTCTAAGATATAGGAGCAGATGTAGGCTACTTGCCCCATCAAGTCTACTCTGCAATTTAATGAAATCATGGCTGATCTGATAATCCTCAACTCCACCTTCTTCCCTTTTCCCAATAACCCTCAACTCCTTTACTGATGAAAAATCTGTATTTAGCCTTAAATTTAATTAATGACCCAGCCTCAACCAAACCTCTGCCATAAAGAATTCCACATATTCACTCCCCTCAGAAGAAATTCCTCCTGTCTTCAATGTGTGACCCCTTACTCTGACATTATGTCCTCTGTTCTTAGACATGCTTTACCACAAGGGAAAAACAATCCCTCCACATCTACTCTGTTAAGCCCCAAAGAACCTCATGTTTCAAGAAGTTCTCCTCTCATTCTTCTTAATTCCAATGACAACAACCAACTTAACTTCTCATAAGAAAATCCTTCCTTACCTGAAATCAACCAGTGAACCTTCTCCAGACTGCCTCCAATGTCATAATATCTTCCCTTATGCAAGGGGACCAAAATTGTTCTCAATATTCTGTGAGGTCTAACTAGTACGGTGACAATGTAAACTTCACAACTTTAATAACTGTTCAGCGATTGAATGAATCAACAAATGATAAACTGTTACACGTGGAAAGAATCAGCAATAACTTTCTGGAATAAACTTTCTTGAGATGGGAGATGCAAGGAGACACTGTTATAAAGGAATTGAAACCAACATGCAAATTAGCCAATCTTGGATTGGAGCTGAAGGAACATAAACATTTTGTTTCCTGGGAGCAAGGAGATAACAACAGCTTGACAAGCTCCTATCTCATGACAAATGGGCAATTCAGATTGCGTACAGAAATAATGTTCTGAAGTAAAGGGGATAGTTGCAGGACAAGCTGTGGTGTTTAGAACAGACAGCTAACAAGGAAGAGGGGAGATACTTCAGCTAAGAAGGCAAGCTGCAGACTTGATGTCTCCAGGAAAGTTATCAATTTTGGGGATGAAATAATTTATTGAATCATCAACAGTGCCACACCACAAACTTGAAAGAGAAAATTGTTCAAGAAACCAACAGCAGAACAAGTCAATGGCAGAACTTCAAGAAAACAACACTGCATAAGGAGACGGACACTGTTGGTGTGACCCTGCCAGATTCTATCTTAACTGGGTGATAGCTAAGTTGAGCTGTGAGACTTAACTTGTTTACCTGAGGGATCTTATTTTGGTTGCCACATGCAATAAAGTTTAAATAATTATTTCAGTACTTAATTATCTGTGAGATTTCTTGATAAGTAGCCAAGTTAAGTTTGTGGTGATTTACCCAAAACAGTGCTCTTAGCAAGACTTCCCTATTTTTAAACTCCATTCCCTTTGAAATAAAGGCTGATAGTTCATTTGACTTCATGATTACCTGAACTTGGGTGCTAGATTTTTGTGATTAATTCAAGTAGACTCTCACGTTCCTCTGTCAGCAGCGTTCAGCCTTCTTTCTCCATTCAAATAATGTTCACCTCCTCTAATTTTCCTGCCAATGCACATAACCTCATTTTCCCACAATACATTCCATTTGCCAACTCAACCTCAGTATATCACTCTGTAGACTTTGTCATCCCTATGACATGCCTTCCCTATTCTTGAGTATAGTACATTCATTTTCCTCATGAGTCATTAATATAGATCATAAATAACTGTGGTCACAGCACTGATTCCTGAAGCACTCCACTAGTGGGCATCCTGAAAATACCCCTTTATTCCAACTCTCCATCTTCTATTAGTTAGTCCATCCTCTATTCCTGCTAATTTACAACCCCAACACTATAGTTCATTTCTCAGGTGACCTTGTGGTTGATACCTTATTTAACACCTCTGGAAATCGAGATTTATGAAATCTTACAGGTTCCCTTTTATCTATTCTGTTTGTTACCTCCTCAAAGAATGCCAACAGATTTGGCATGATTTCCCCTTCATGAAGCCATGCTGACTCTGCTTAATTATACTTTGTATTTCTAATGGTCTCTGGACAGATCTGATAACTGACAATGTGAAATCAAAGTTAGTTTAGAAGTTTTGTTAAGATTACAAATTCAAATGATATCAAAATTGGTGAGGCCTCAACTGTTCAGAAAATAAGTGCATTCTTTCCCTTCTGACCCTGGCTTCAAAACTACACAAAATAGTTGTAACATATGAATACATGATTTAAGCCCAAAAGTGCAATTCCAGATCACAGTGCTGAAACATAAACCTCAAAGTGTAGGTTTATCACTGGTTCAAACTGTAAATAAGCAGCCCATCCTCCAGCTCTTCTAATACCACGCAGTGTTCTCTCCTCTTTACCGTCCATTAAAACAAGCAATGAGTAACTTCGTCCTGTAGCCTTTGATACTGAAATCAGAAATTGTATATGTAGAATCACAAGCAATCTGCTGCATGGGGCTAAGAAGTGATTCAAAACTTGCTGTACAAACCAGGAGCGGAAAACAAATTAAACACTCATATGTATTCAGGGCTTATTAGGAGTCAATTATTAACTCAAATTATAGGGTTACAAATGAATACCTTGCATATAGTTTACACGTAAATCACATAGGAGTGTCACAAACTTCCCATTGTCTGAAAAACTGAACCACTATCAGCAGCGGAAGCCTGGTGGAAATTTTTAGTTTCAGCCATTTACTACTCATGTCAAACATACTGTTATAACAGAACCCTCTATGGCATTTTATTCCTGTGTTGCAAACTTCAGCAATACAACCAATGTTAACAAACTGTAAAAATGAAACAAAGACCTACAGCTGCTGGAAATCTGAAACAGAAACAAATTGCTGGAGAAACTCAGGTCTGGCAGCATCTGTGGAGAGAAAGCACAGTTGATGATCGTAGCTAGGAAAGGGTCGTATATATGCTAAAGAACAGGAGTGGAGGGGATGGGAAACAAATGAGTGGATAGGGAGCAATGAAGCCCAGAGAATGAGAATGACAGTAAAGGAGACAAAGTGATGGACGATAATGTGCCAGGGAAAAAGAAAAGTTGATAATGGGGCCCACAAATAAGTGAAAGGGCTTGGGATGTGGGAGTGGGTTAAGGACATAGAAGATGGTGTTCCAGGTGTGAAGTTATTGAACTCGATATTGAGCTCTGAAGGTTACAGGGTCCCCAAAGGGAAAATGATATGCTGTCTTCCAGCTTATGCTGAGCCTCACTAGAACACTGCAGCAGGCCAAAAACAGAAATGTGGACCGGGGAACATGGTGGCATGCTAAAGTGACAGGCAACTGGACGGGTCATTTTGTAGACAAAACGTGAGTGCTCTGCAAAGCAGTCACCCAGTCTACATTTCAACAAAAAAAAAAAAGTCTGCGTTTTGTACTACCAAACAGTATTATTGCTAGGAAACACGATGATTAGACAGCTGCACTCTCTTACCAGAATGTTTACACTTTACTACCCAAGATGGAAAAGCAAAAGTAATTTCCAGTTTTAACTTGAGGGAAACCAAAACAAAAAACTTTTTAAATTTCCAGAACACACAACCACTGTGCTAAATGACAGAGTTCCAAAGTGTCAAAGCAACAAAAGTCTAATAGCTGTGATGGCAAGAACAAAGATTTTCCATGTCAAAGGATATCATAACAAATTGAGTTTTTCCAAACAATATATCCTAAATCCAATAATCTCCTATTTAACATATGCTTTTACCTTTCCCCTTGCTTCCTTCCTGACTCGATGGGAAAAAAAATACCTGACATTCCAAACTATGCTGACCGTCATCGTACGCAAAGGTTTTTATAAGCTACCAGGCGATTCATAGACCAAGAACAAATGAAAATAAAACCTTCATTTATTTTTCTTAAGGATACCAATGGCATCTGTCAATGTCAGAAAGAACAGAGTGATCAACTCCTCGCCCACAAATTTATAGTGACAGCTGATAGCCTAGAGTGTATCTGCCAGTATCCCATGATAGAATCCATGGGTGAACTACCATCAATGGCAGAGCTGTGACAAGCTACCAGACAGATGGGGGGAGGGGGAGAAGGAAGAAAGAAATAAAACAAACAAGAAAAAAAAAAAAAAAAAAAAAACCTTCGACAAAGCTTGTCATCCATATGGTGTTCCAGCTGAAGCATTCATTTTCGGTAAGCATTGCACACACCAAAACTCCATGAACACATCCAGCTGAGAGAAAAGCACGGAATCCCTTCCCAACCTCAGGGATGCAAAGATTGCAACTGTCTTCAAGGGAAATCAATCTCAAGGCTCTGTGGATTATGCTCCAGAGATGGTTGATCAATTGGCCTGATGGTAATGATAGATTGGGGATATGCTAGGCTATGAGGTTACAGATTGTATTGGAGTATGATTCCATTGCTGCTGATGGCCCCAGAGCCTCATTTTTAATTGAATTCAAATTGCATCTTCTGCAGTGGCAGGATTCATTACCTGGGTCACTGGATTAATTTTCCAGTGGTAACACCATTTAGAGGAGAGATAGTAGGAACTGCTGATACCGGAGAACCTGAAGGGTCTAGACCCAAAACGTCAGCTTTCCTGCTCCTCTGATACTGCTTGGCCTGCTGTTTTCATCTACATCTGTTATACCATTTAGAGGAGTACATGTTTGAATCAAGGCTGTAATGAAGTCAAGAGCTGATCCCAAAATAGCATCAGTAAACAGATTATTGCTAAGGAATCATTGCATGATCAAGACTAGACTGAATGGGTGATGACTGCCCAGGTTGGATTTGTCAAACTTTGTGTATTCGGGGCATACCTATGCAATTTTCCACATTGTTGGACAGATGCCGGTGTTTTAGCCACACCGGAACAGCTCAGCTAAGGGCACGGCCATTTCTTCATGTCTTCAGTACTACTGGCAGAATCCTGTCGTCAGGGCTTATAGTCTTTGCAGTGTCCAGTGCCTACAGTTGCTCCTTTATATCTTGTACAGTGAATTGAATTGGCTGAAGATTAGCAACTGTGATGATGGGGATGTCCAGAGAAGGCATAGACAAATCTTCCTTTGTTCATTCACAGGATGAGGGTGTCACTAGCTTGACTGCATTTATTGCCCATCCCTAATTACCCAGAGGGCAGTTAAGAGTCAACCACATTGCTGTGGGTCTGGAGTCACATGTAGGCCAGACCAGGTAAGGACATTAGTGGACCAGATGGGTTTTTTCTGACCATCGACAATGGATTCACGGTTATCATTAGATTCTTAATTCGATATTTATTGAATTCAAATTCCACCATCCACCATGGCGGGATTTGAACATTGGGTGGGTCCCCAGAACATTATCTGGGTCTCCGGATTAACAGTCCAGTGATAATACCACTAGGCCATTGCCTCCCCTTATCTTACACTTGGCATTTCTATCTGTAGATTGCTGCTAAAGATAACACTGAAGCATTTGCAATGAAATGTTGGGTCCCCCAACTTTGAGGGCAGGATTGTATATGAAGCTTCCTCCTCTTGCAAGTTCTTTAATTGTCCACCAGTATTCATGACTGAATGCAGTACGACTAGAGTTTAGGTCTAATCCATTGGTTATGAAATAACTTAGTCCTATCTATCACCTCCTGCTTATGCTGTTTGGCACATAAGTCAGCTTGTGTTGTATTTTTTCTACTTTGTGTAACCAATAAATTTAGCAATCATACCCTGAATATCATCATTCCAGTCATTTATATACATTTTAAACAAGTTGAGACTTTAGTACTGATCCCTGTGGTACACAGCTCATTATATCTTGCCAACCAGTAAGAGTCACATTTATGTGAATCATTTCTTGTCAGCTAGCCAATCTCTTATACTTATCAAAATATTACCCTGCTGCAACACACGTGTTTATTTTTTACAACAAATTTTAATGTAGCTTATCAAATGACTTCTGAAAATTCCAATATATTAAAAAATCAACCAATTCCCCTTAAACCACAGCCTGTTGCTTCCTTAAAGAACTTTCATAAATTAGTTAAAATCATATTGTCTCTGCCTGATTATCTTCAACTTCTCCAGATGCCCTGCTTTAAGATCTTTAATTACTTCTATTAGTTCCCCTTTGACAAATGTTGAACTAACTGATCAGTAGCTTCCTGCTTGGCATTGCCCTCCTTTTCTTAATAAAAGGAGTGACATTCTCTATCTTCTGACCTAACTGAACCTTCTCTGAATCTAGGGAGTTTGGAAGAGTTAATCAAGCATCTCACTAGCTACTTCTTTTCATGGTTTATAATTTGCTGGTTAAGATGAAGTCCATCATAGCATGGAGACTTGTCAGCACACAGCTCCAATAGTTTACTCAACACCACTTCCTGATGATTGTAATTTTTAGTTCCTCCTGCTCTTCCTTGTACCATTTACAATGGAGAACAAAACAAAACTCTGTTCAATTTCCTTAATTTTCTTCTTTTAATTCACCAAACTCACGTTCTTTAGGACTAGCTTTCCCTTTATGAACTCTTTTTCTGTTTAAACAGAAACTCTCTTCATATTGCTAGCTAGCTTTCTCACATACTCTTTCTTTCCTTATTTATCTTTTAGTCATTCCATGATTTTCTTTTGATACTCTGTCCAATCTTCTGACTTGCCACCCATCTTCGCACAATCATATGCGTTTTCTTTAAGTTTCACACTACTATTTACCAGCGAGTCAGTACAGATCAGTAAGACAGAATAATAGATGAACAGCACTGATGCAAATAAGGACAAAGAGAATTTTGGATGACTTGTGGAGTATGCAATGTGAGACAATGACTGGGAGTGCATTGCAAATGTCAAAGGCTGCCAATAACTGGTAACTACATTTGCTTTGGTTAAGAAATATTTTGAATAAAGATTTCAAATTTTTTTTTCCCCCTCAATAACAGTGAAATGATAAATACAACTTACACACGTGAGCAATTTGCAAAGAGTGTGGATTCAAAAAACACACATGCTATGCCATCGGCTACATAGTTTCATTCAAAAGTCAAAAACTTTGGACCCAAGAAACATTGTTCTTTTCTAGATTTTACCTTGCTCTTCTTGCCTTTGGCCTCAGTAGTTACTAGTTCCTCTTGAAGTAGCTCTACACGCTTTGCCAGCTGCTGATTTCGGAATGTCAAGCTATCCATTTCTTGCTGCAACTTCCTAACACTTTGGTCCTTCATCTTCAATTCCTCCTGAGGCAGGAAAAAAAGCGGTCTTAAGTTAGTTTTTACACCATGAGAGCATAGAGGTGATAATAGGACTTGATAATACCACTGCACTCCTTATAGTTGCTCCTAACATAACAATACAAAACAAAGGGGATGGATGAATGGAACTTGCTGAGATTTTAGGATATAGGAAGCAAAGTTTAGGAGAACTGCAAGCTAATGAAGGGAGGATGACTGGAAGTCATTCAGGAGTGCCCTGGATAGTCAAATCTATAGGTGTCAAATTCACAGATGGCTAAGGATCAGAGATTCCTTACAAAATCTGTAGACAATGGATTAAGTCTTAACAAAATGTTATTGGAAGAATTTTCTACTTTTCCTGCACTGAATGCCAGCCAGCAGTCTGATAATTTAATCACAATAGAAGGGACACGTGAGGTGGTCAGGAAATAAAGCCAACGTTTTTGAATGTCACAAAGGGGCAGTATGCAATGAGAGGTATCAAGGACTAATCCTTTGCTGACGGGAGTATCAGTGAAGGATCAGGAAGGGAAGCCAATGCACAGGATTCTCCGGCTGTAATTAGATAAATAGAGTGTGGTCCTATCTAATTGGACAGAGGTGGAAAGGAAGAGGATGGTGTGGTCAATCATGTCAAAGGTTGCAGACTAGTCTAAAAGGATGAGGGGGCACAGTTCACCATGTTTACATTCATGATGTGACTTCGACAGAAAACTTGCATTGTGGCAAGTTGGAAAGAGATTGGAGGTGCTCAAACTCCCAGGAAAGACCTACTGAATAGAGAGAGCATTTTCAAGGATTGGAGAGAAGGTGGAGATGGGGTGATACCTCATAAGGACTGAGGGTACTGAAGAATTTATTTCCGAGAGTGGTGGTGACAACAGGGATGGTACTGTACCTGAGGAGCGAAAATAATAGCAGCTGACATGAAGAAAAATTGAGTAGTTAGCAGTTTAGCAGAATAGGGTCAACAGAACAGGAGATCTCAAACAGCTCAGAGAAGGTACAAGGGGAAATAGGAAAGAAACTAGAGAAAGTGGAGTTCAGGGATAATCTGTGGAGGAAGTGTGACCAAGTGAGAAGGGAAAGGAAGGAATGCAACAGCAAAACAGTCTTGATCTTAGTGATAGAGATATCTGTGAGCTCCTTTCAACTTGCTGTTGATGGGGAGAGTGGAGGAAATGGGAGATAGGGGTACAAGAAAACAATATGCTATAAATAAAAAAAAATGATGGGAGTTATCTTTGCATTCCAGGATGATCATGGGATTGAGTATTTTTGAAAATAAGCAGAAATTGAGCGCTTTATAGTTGTTCAGCCAGTTCTCTCCTTATATCTCTCGCCTGCGAGGACCCTCCCATTCCACCAAGGGAAAGATAACTCCTAAAAGGAATACAGCATAGTATGAAGATATTTATAAAGTTCATTCCCATCGTTTAGTACAGTAGAATACACACTCAAAACAGCATGAGCGTAAATGGA
This sequence comes from Ginglymostoma cirratum, assembly GCA_024137785.1. Taxonomy (NCBI): domain Eukaryota; kingdom Metazoa; phylum Chordata; class Chondrichthyes; order Orectolobiformes; family Ginglymostomatidae; genus Ginglymostoma; species Ginglymostoma cirratum. Next base: position 23,120,891 of record JAHRHZ010000019.1, read on the forward strand.
GTAAAATACAATAACATATAGATAGAATGTATATCATACTCAGTTGCTTTAAGGAGCAACACGTTATATAAAAAGTTAGATGTTCATGTGAGGAAACCATTAGAAAAAAATTACCAAAATCTCAGTCAAAAGGATGGAGCTTAAGGACAGTCTTGAAGGAATTAGACGTTATGGAATTGGAGGTTAGTCAGGCAGCTGAAGAAAAGTCACCAATGGTAGAAGAATTAAAATTAGGCATGCTCAGTAGGTCAAAATTAGGAACCTCCAGATACCATAGACGGATGTGGGGCTGGAGGTATTTAAAAGTAAAAGAGAATTTTAAAATCAGAGCGTTGTTTGACCAGGAACCAATCTAGTTCGGGTAAAAGATGAATGGGACTTAGGGCAACAAAATCCAGCCAAAGTTTTGGGATGGATTTACTTTGTTAGATGGTAGCATACAAGGTACAGCCACGAGTCAGTCATTTATTCATGGCTGTAAATTGAGGAAGGATGCTTTTGCTCTCAAAGGAGTGCAGTTAAGGCTTACCAGGCTGATTCCAGGGATGGCAGGTCTTACATGAGGAAAGATTGACTAGGTTAGGATTGTTTTCACAAGAGTTCAGACGAATGAAGGGGAATCTCATACAGACTTATAAAATTCTAACAGGACTGGACAGGGTAGATGCAGGGAGGATGTTCCTGATGGTAGGTTTGTCCAGAACCAGGGGTTACAATCTGAGGACTCGGGGTCGGCCATTTAGGATGGAGATGACGAGACACTTCTTCACCCAAAGAGTGGTGAGTCTATGCGGAATTCATTACCACAGGAAGTACTTGATGCCAAAACATTGAATGTATTCAAGTAATTAGATATAGCACATGGGTAAATGGGATCAAAGATTATAGGGAGAAAGTGGGAGTAGGCTATTCAGTTGGACGATCAGCCATGATCATGATGAATGGCGGAGGCGGCTTTATGGGCCAAATGGCCTCTTCATGCATGGCCTCCTCATGCCCCTTTCTTCTATATTTGTATGTTTCTATTTATCAAGCCTAAACTAACAGATTGAAAAATAATATGTACATGACTTTCCCCAGAACAGGCTTTCTTGGCCACATTCTCAATTCAAATCTAAATTTTAGTTCAAGAGTCAACAGACATGAAGGAAAATGGGCTGTGCCCCAGAGTGAATCAGATCAGGTGTCCATCGACGATGCTCCATGGGGAAAGATCTCATTCACAGCTGTGCTAGTGATAAACAGGGGTTAGTGCCAAAGGCAGCAAAATAAATAAAACAGCATACATGTTTAGAACTTGGTCGCAACTCAATCAACAGCTAACAGTAGGGCTGTTACAGCTACGCAAATCTCTGCAATAAGTTAGAACAAAGAATTGCAGATGCTGGAGATCTGAAATAAATACAGAAGTTGCAGTTGAAACTCAGCAGGTCTGGCAACATCTGTGGGGAAAAAGCAGAGCTAACGTTTCAAGTCCAGTTTACCAGTTGAAGAAGAGTCACCAGACTTGAAATGTTAACTCTGCAGAAATTTGTGAGGAGAAAGCAATGCTTTGAATTTCCAGACTTCCAAGTATAGAAAAGAGTCAGCAAAACTGCATTGACACAAACAATTTTTCTAAGTTGTGTTCATGTATCTTTCACAGCAAGATCTTACAACAACTGAGCAACTAGATAATTTGTTTTAGTGATATTGTTGGAGGGATGAATATTGGCCAGTGCACCAGGGAAACCTCCCATGCTGGTCCAAATTTGCATGGATCTTTTGTATTTTCTGCTCTTTCTGCTCTTTTCTATTCTCTCCTGTCCAGCAAATATTAAATTTATATTTCAGACAATGAATTGATTTATAATTTGAATATAATTTACATCAGGTCAACCTATACTTAAGTCAAGATCAATTCTCTGTAGTTAAATGAATTGCTATAGTCACCATTTTCTCATTTACACTATTAGATCATTTTTCATCAAATCAAGTCAAGAAAGTTAATTTGGATGATGCTATGGTTTTTTTTAAAAAAGATCAACATGTTCGGACATGTTATGACACGCCTTCACACAACAGATGAGACTTAAGTTGAGACATTCTGACCCAGAGGTAGGGACATTGCCACCGCATTACAAGAACCCAGATATCATATAATATGCCCAAGTTTTAAAATTAGTTATTTAATGACTGCCACAATAAAACAATAGTCCTGCTTAAGCAGCAACATTTAAACTTATTTCATTTAGGCTAAAAAAGTAAGCAATTTGGTCTGGAAATCAACCATCAAATCTTAAAACATGGCTATAGTTACATCTCTCAGATACAAGAGATTCTCAACCTTACCTTTAAAGATGCTCCTTGGCCTTGTTCATCTACAACAGCCTTCCTCAGTACTTGGTTCTGAGCACGGAGCTAAAATATTTCAAGAGGTTAATATTTTACCAATGGAATACACAGCAATAACTTCAGTAAACATTAGGTTAACCAGTTACAAAGCAGAATTAACTTTTCATGTAGCTAGTAATTCAACATGTGCTCACAGTATTAAAGATAAAATAAATATATGCTACAAAGCTTTCACAAATAATTCCTTTCATCAGTAAAATAGGGAATATAAACACTTACAGTGCAAAAAATTTGTTCAATCTACAATTACTTGCAAGAGAGTTTTCTATCAGTTCCCTACTGTTTGCATACCTTCGATCATTTCTCAAATCATAAATTTGATAAGCTGTCCAAATTTCTTTCAATGCTTCTTTTCAGTTATAATTAAGAACTGCATAACCTGAGAAGCAGGCATACAATTTACTCTGGGCCATTCTCTTTTCGACAAAAACAGGAAGCAACAGTTCTCTTTCCAGAACTTCCACCAATGGCATGGCCAAAAATCAAGAACTTACCTTGTGGAGAAAATATCATGTACTTGGATCTCACCACAGCATATAGTATCAAAGCTACTGTTCCAAATATTCCTGATTCAATGTATAACTTAGTTTAAATGTATTTGGCGATTTAACAATTTGCTCAAGTCACAATTCATTATTTCCAAACAAACCCAGCAAGTAATAAAGAAATTACTTCGTATATTATGTCAGGAAGAATTAATATTTAGTCTATTTATAACAATATATAATACATATGGAACAACGTGCAACTCAATTTGCAGACAGAGCTTCCTGAACATCTCAAATGGCTCCCATCACTACCCAACTGCTGAAATCGGTACCTTCACACGGGTGTTAGTTAACTGAAGACACACCCATGTTTGGAAAGTGCTTTGACAGTTCAGATATACACACTACAAACCTTAATTCTAAAGAAAGCAAACAGAAGCCAAACTTTAGTAGGCTCTCTCTTTGGAGATGATATCCCATTTCCAGCATTTAAATTTTGTTCTTCCTACATAACCGTAGACTAAGAAAGGTTCAAAAGTAGCATAAACGTAATTCAGAGGTGATTTATTGTGAACCAGATGTTTTGCGATTTCCAGTCTGTTTCAAAATCGTATATAAGCTAATGTCAATGAAGAAACCAAATTAAAATTTCGGCAACATAAGCATGTATTTCCACAGTGATTCGAACTAGAGGTCAGTTTGCTCCAAATTGACGGTCAATCGCAGAAAAAAACAAAGTGAAGAAAAACAAAACAGAAAATGAGCACACCAGACAAACAGACACACCTTGGAGTACTCCTGTGCAAGTTTCTGATACTTGGCTTGCAAATCTGCAGCCATGGTCAGCAAGCGGCTGATGGCGGTGGGGGAAACGGTGCTTGCAAGGGGCAGCCAAAGCCTGGCACATTACTCGGGGCGAGGGACTCTCGAGATCCGTCTCTCTCACACAGGCAGCGACATCAAAATAATGGGCTTTTCGTGGGTGGGGGTAAGAAAGCCAGCGACCGCCAGCCACTAAGTGATAACCGGTTTGTTCCTCCAACCTGCCTGCAACTGATATGACTGACCCGTCAGCCTGAAAATAGCCCCTCCACCCTGTATCAATTGTCCAGACAGAGCGTGAAGAATTCGCACTTTTTTTGTGAGATACTGGAGCTTTTGCCTCGGCCAGCGCCCCTTAGAATAAGGGTTAAAAGGAGTTATTTCCTCTGGCCGAATGAGAAAACAGGCTGCAGCCGCGGCAGACAAGACATCCAAAGACGCATCCGATTTTCAGGCCCACTTCCACCCTCGCAACGACCACTTCCGGCTCCGCGAGGGGCTTCAAAAGGCCGACGCGCAAGCTCGCCGTGACGTCAACGCGCCCGGCGTCGTCGCCGTAGCAACGGGACCGCGTGAGACGCTGCGGCGGCGTGGCCGGTCCTCACTCGACGAGAGAGCGTGCGCGCCGGGGCCAAGTAAATTGTCATGGCAACAAGCTAGCAGCGGCTGAATCCAAGGTAACTTCAAATAAAATACAACAAACAAATCACTAAAAAGGTTATAAAGAGAGCCCACCACTTTCCCGCAAGTGTGAAATCCAAACCATAAAGTTGTTGAAAATGCACACCAGGTAAGTTAAATTGTGAAATGAATTTAATTCAAAAGAATTGCTGACAATAACCTATGTACAGTATTGCAACAAACTGGAAATCGAAAACCATCTTGTTCGCGATAAGTCACTGCTAAGTTATGTTTGCTACTTTTAATTCTTTCGATCGTTCATATGACACATAAGTTAAGCTGTGAAAGGAAAAAAATAATTTGAACGAGTTGCTGAGTAGTGGTTTTCTTTTATTGGGATAGGTATTCCACTTTTTAAATTATTTGCTGTTTTGTTATACTTTAAATACAAATACATCAGATTTAATTTATTGCCACCTCCTTAAATTGGCTGTAATATCCTTCAATACACATCTTTGTTATAATTTGTTCTTTATCGGTCGTGGGTTTTTCTGGACTTCACAAATAGGGAGTCAGTGACATTGAAGTTCGAGACAAAAGGCCTCTGCTGTTTTTCGCCCGTTTTGTTTTGGTTACCAGGATTCGATTTGTTGATGAGCAATAAAAACAGAAAACACAAGTCCGGCAGCATCTGCATACAGAGAAACAGTTAATATTTCAAGTCAATGATCTTTATTCAGCATTGGAAAATGTTAGATTTGTTGAAGTTAACAGTTGCTAATAAGAATCTCTTCATTTTTTTTTCTATAATAACTTCCATTTGCCACAATCTATTAATTTAAAAACCGAGGCCAAAAATAACCTTCAGGTGACGGGTAGTATGGATAAGGTGGTGTCGAAGATTCATCATTGTGACCATAAACACAGTAAGACTAACAATTGCGAACACAATTTGAAGTCACTGCTTGAAATGATGATTGAGAATGCAGTGTGTCTATATGTGCACTTTACATAAATTTTAATATGTTGGCTTTTTACTATTAATCTGCACATACCAAAGTGAATGAAGTATTAACTAGAGAGCAAGCAGGGGAGGGGGATTGGCAAAAAGGGGATAGGAGAGAGACATGGAGAAAAGGTTGGATTTAGGGATATGGATAGGTAGAGAACTGGGGAGAAGTTAATGGATTTTTATTGGTAAGTGAGATGGATAAACAGCCTGTGGACAAAGGAGCAGGAGTCTAGAAATAATTTTCCTGATGAGTTAGAAGTAGACGAACATGGATCACGACTGATTCTTTGGGAGAAGAGCCAAGAGTAAAATGCCAGGGTTGGACTTGTAAAACTCTTTTGCTAGGGTTGGAATATCATAATTAATTCTTAGTGGGAGGTAATTGAAATGGAGGGAAAAAAGGAACATTGACCAACCATAGACTATGAGAGGGTATATTGTTGCTCAGTCTTGATTTGCTCAGCTCACCGCAAGAGCAGCAAGTTAACTGATTGTGAGCTCAAGGAGGAGTAAGATTAGCCAAGCAATCTGGAATTGTATCCAGCTTCCAAGGGAAACTGGTGAGCAGACTGAGGAGTAAAACAGACTCTTTGGCATAAAAAGAAACTAAAAGAAACACTAGCATTTATACGCTGCTAATCATAACTACATGCTAAATGTCTCACTTCACAGGAGATGAAATCCTTTTGAAGTGTAGTCACTGTTGTGTAGGCAATGTAAACAGTAAAAAACAGTTAAATGAATAAGTGATTAGGCTGGAATTACAGAATATTGGGAGAGGGGTTGCAGATGAAATGCTTTGAAGCAGCGACAGCTAAGAAGGAGGCCATTTGACCCATGAAGACCATGCTGGCTTTCAAGAGCACAGTCTAGACAGTACTACTCCCGTGCCTGTCATAATTATGAACATGTTCATCAAATTGCTTCAAGGAGAACAACTGCAGCTTCTCTAACTTTACTGGAGAATTGCAATGGGGCTGCTTTTAAGATCATAAGAAATAGGAGCAAGAGAAGGCATTTAACCCCTAAAGCCTGCCCAGTAAGATCATGGCTGATATGATTGTGGCGTTAATTCCACTTTCCCACCAGCAGAAGCTCATCCCCGTTATTCTTGATTTCATTGTCGATCAAAAACCTGTCTAATTCAGTGTTGCATAATTCTATAATAGGGCTCAAGGTTCAGTGGGATGCCCTACCTCTGGGCTAGAAGGCCTGGGGTTCAAGTCCAACCGCTCCAGGTGTGCATCATGTCTGAACTTGTTGACTAGAAATATCTTTAGTGATATATTTACTGGGTCTCTTGTGGTACAGCGGCAGCGTCCCTACCTCTGAGCCAGTGTTCAAGTTCCATCTGCTCTAGACGTGTGTCATACTATATCTGAGCAGGTTTGATTAAATATATCTACATATATATAAAGGGATTTTGTGATGCAGTGTTAGTGTACTTAGCTCTGACATGAGAGGCCCATGTTAATTATTTGAGACCAATTGTAATTTTGCAACATGGTGACAAGGGACAGGAGAGGATAGTCTGGACTTTAATGTAACATGATTTCTCCCTTGTGATAAATAGATTGTTCGTCTGTTATTATTGGTGTCAAATATGGAGGAAGGTTGTCACAATAGCTGAAACAGAAATAGAAATTGGGGGAGAAACTCAGCAGGGCTGGTAATATCCATGGAGGGAAAGCAGAATTAACATTTCGGGTCCAGGGATGGCTAATGGTAGGTTAGGAAGAAAGAAATGCTGCTAATGGGGGCCCTATGTAGGTGAAAATGGATTGGCTGTGCTGAAAGCAGCCCACGTCATGACAGGGCCGAGGCTGGGGTGGGTAAAGGATGTTGAGGAAGGTGTTCATGTCCTAAAATTCTCGTGTGTGGGTTTGAATATTTAATACTGTATGGTGCTTGGATGAGAAATTAAAAGCAACACTCTTTATTGCACAGGGAGAGACTTGGTTGGAGTTTGTAAAATCAGCCCATACATCTAGCAACAGTAGGCAAAAGACACTATTAAAACTTTGATTGTTGTGACTGTGTGTATTGTTCCTTCAACCTGAGATTTGACAGTTGCCAGGACAACATTGTTGATTCCTTTTACAAATACTGCTGTGTTTTTTTTATATTCATTGAACATCAAATCACATCTTGACTTAATGTTTAATCAAATGGATGGAATTACAGCAATTTCAGGAGTGCACAAAAGTATTAGCATCAATTATATGCTCAAGGTCTGTCATGGGGACTGAACCTACAACCTTCTGGTTTGCTATTGAGAATACAATCAACTGAGAAAACTGATTAAAAACTCACTTTCAGTTGGCTGATAAATATCTAGTACGTAATTATTTACCAGCTGAACTAAATCAGCCTGTGGTTCAACTGGATCTCTGCTCAATATCAACTTTACTGGCTAGAGTTATTCAGCTTTATTTTGAAAAAAAAAAGGCCCAGATTTTCCTAGACAGCTGTTTTCCAGCGTAGATGGGAATTGCTAATGGGGACTCTGTAGAATCCCTATTGTAGCAGGCGCTGAAGGAATTGTCCAGAAGATTCCACTGAGTGATTTCTCTATGTCTGGAACACTCCAAAAGTCTCCATTTAAATCATAGACGTTGGACAGTTCTGATGAAATTGGGTAAAATAAGTTGCTCAGGAAAAGTTACACTACATAAGTTGCAGGTGTAGAATCTGTGTGGGTAGAATTGGGGAACTGCAAAGGATAAAAAGACCCTGATGGGGGTTGTGAACAGGCCTCTGAGCAGGATTCAGGATGTGGGCTGAAAATAAATCAGGAGATAGAAAAGGCACGTAAGAAAGGCACTATTGCAAAAATCATAGGTGATTTCAATATGCAGTGGACAGGGAAAATCAGGTTAAGAGCAATCCCAAGAAAAGTAATTCATAGCATGTCTATGCGATGTTTTTTTGGAACAACCTGTGGTAAAGCCCACTAGAAAACAGGCAATTCTGGATTTGGTGATGTGTGATGAGGCAGCCTTAATTAGGGAGCTGAAGGTGAAGGAATCCTGAGGGGACAGCGGCCACAGTATGATAGAATTCACCCTGCAACTTGCGAGGGAGAAACAGGAATCAGACATAACAGTATTACAATTGAGTAAAGGTGACTACAGAGACATGAGGAAAGAGTTAGCAAGACTTGATTGGAATATTAGCCTTGCTGGGAAGATGGTGGAACAGCATGGCAGGAATTTCTGGGGGTAATTTGAAAGGCACAGCAGAAATTCATCCATGGGAGAAGAAACATACCAAAAGTAGGATGAGGCAACCATGGCTGACGAGGGAAGTGAGGGACAGTGTAAAAGCAAAAGAAAAAGCGTATAATATGGTGAAATTTAGTGGGAACCAAAGCATTGGTAAACCTTTAAAAACAGCAGAGGACAACTAAAAAGGCCATGTGGGGTGAAGCTGAATTATGAGGCAAGCTAGCTAGTAAAAGAAAAGAAGATTGCAAGAGTGTTTTTAGATATATAAAAGGTAGGGGAGAGAGGCAAGAGCGGACATTGGACTGCTGGAAAATGAGCCTGGAGAAGAGGTAAAGGGGAACAAAGAAATGGCAGAGGAACGGAATAGATATTTTGCATCAGTCTTCACAGTGGAAGACACGAGCAGCATAACAAAACTGCAAGAGCGTCAGGGGGCAGATGTGAGTGTCGTGGTCATCGCTAAGGAGTAGGTGCTGAGGAAGCTGAAAGGTCTGAAGATGGATAAATCAACCGGACCAGATGGACAACAGCCTAGAGTCTGAAGGTGAACTTTCCCCAGACTACTAACACACACCTCAGATCCCAACTCAATACCATCCCCCACCCCTCAGCAGACCTGACACCTCCCATCCCTGTTCCTGATCTGATTGATCCCCACATATCCCTGCTGAAGTTCAAGTTCCATCGGCTACAGAAGTGTGTAATGATATCTGTGAACAGGTGGATTAGAAAGATATGCATATTCCACAGCCCAGGCTCCAGTGCTGTCTAGGGAAGAGAATTCTAAAGAATTACAGTCCTCTGAAAGAATAAATTCATCCCAGTTTCCGTCATAAGAGAAACCCTCTAGTTTTGAACTGTGACCCGTAGTTCTAAGTTCCTACAAGGAGGAACATTCTCTCAGCATCTACCCTATCAAGCCCCCTCAGAATCTTGCATTTTTTCAATAAGGCCATTTCTGTTTCTTCTAAACTCCAATGAGTACAGGGCCAATCTACTAAACCTCATAAGTCAGCTATTTTGGTCAAGAGTCAGGCCAGTGAACCTTCTCTGGACTACTTCTAATGCAAGATTTTCCTCCTTAAGTAAGGAGGTCTAAAGTTTCCAAACTAACCAGGGGTGTGGTCTCACCAATGCACTGAAAAGTTATAGCAAGGCTTCCATACTCGTCTACTTTATCACCTTTGCAATAAAGGCCAACATTGCATTTTTCTTCCTGACTACTTATTGTATCTGCATGCTGGCCTTTTGTGGTTTTACCGGACGTCTAGATCACTCTCCTGTAGCATTCTGCTGTCTCTATCCATTTAAATAATATTCTGCTTTTGTATTCTTCCAGTCAAACGGAACCTCACATTTTGTCATATTATGTCTACCTGCCAAATTTTGCACTCTTGGTTAACTTATCTGTATCCCTTTGCTGATTCTAAGTATTCTCCTCACAGCTTGTTTTCCGACCTATCTTAAATCACCAGCAATTTTTTTCACAAAGCAGGTGGTCCTTTCATCCATGTCATTCATGTAGACTCTAAGTAGTTGAACTGTGAGCACTGAACCGCTGTGGTATTCCACCAGTTAATTTGCCAAACTAAACAGGATTCATTATGCCAACTCTCTGTTCTCTATTCGCCAATCCTTTATTAGGTGAAGACATCCCATCCAAAACACCATAACCTCTTATCTAGTGCAGTACTCTTTTAGGTGGAACATTTTCAAATGTCTTTTGGAAATCTAAATAGGCTACATGTACTGATTTCCCTTTATCCACTTTGCTAGGTACACCCCAAACTCACTCCACAGAGGCCGGCATCACGTCACCAAGTCCCCCTTTATTTACATGTGGAGAGTCCTTGACACTGATCCAGTTCTTTCAGAGCCAGCTCTCAGAGTGAACAGGATATCTGACTCTTGCATTGTTATCTGTCAGCCAGGGCTCCCTTATTAGACCAGATTAACAGCTCCAACCAGAGAACTTGTATTCTATGAGGTCCATCTGGCTGACCTCATTACAATCACAACAACTTCAAAGAAGTAATAAATTTGTCAAACACAATTTCTTTTTCACGAAATGATTTTGACTCAGCCAGCCATTACCTCCTTAATAATTCCAGCATTTTCCTAATTAAAAATGTTAGGCTAACTGGCCTATAGTTTCTTGTCTTTTTGACTCAAAATTCCTTGAAACACTTGCAGTTTTCCAATTTTCTGAGACCTGTCCAGAATCTAGGGCAATTTAGAAGATTAAGACCAATGTATCACCTATCTCTACGGCAAACTCTTCTAAGACCCTAGGATAAAGGATGAGGATAAGGTCCAGGGGATTTTTCAGCCTTAGTCCTATTTGCTGCAGTAGTACTTTTACTCCAGTGATTGTGATTGTTTCAGGTTCCTGCCTCCGTTTTGTCTCTAGGTTTTCTATGATTCATGGAGTGCTTCTTTGTGTCTTCTTATGTAGAAGATCAGGTCAGAAATCACATGACACCAGGTTGTAGTCCAACAGTTTTATTTGAAAACACAAGCTTTTGGAGCCTCAGTCCTTCTTCAGGTGTTAGTGAGAGAGGTAGTATCAGACACAGACTTTATAAGTAAAATTAACAATTGACAATTAATTAAAATTAATAATTAATTAATTAATAAGCAACACCATTGATGAAGATGTACTAAACAACCTAAGATGCTGTTAAATCTTTAATCAGTTAGAAGGTTTTAATTGATTAATACGGGCAGTACGGTGGCTCAGTGGTTAGCACTGCTGCCTCACAGCACCAGGGACCCGGGTTTGATTCCACCCTCGGGCCACTGTATGTGTGGAGTTTGCACATTCTCCCTGTGTCTGCGTGGGTTTCTTCTGGGTTCTCCAGTTTCCTCCCACAGTCCAAAGATGTGCAGGCTAGGTGAATTGGCCATGCTAAATTGCCCATAGTGATCAGGGATGTGTAGATTAGGTGGGTTTATAGGGGAATGGGTCTGGGTGGGATGCTGTGTGGGTCGGTGTGGACTTGTTGAGCCAAACGGCCTGTTTCCACACTGTAGGGATTCTATGTATACGTAAATCCCCGAATTCCTTCCAAGTCACGGTGCTGAGAGAATTAAAGGTTTTATCAGTGCATCACAGTACCGTGATTTGAAAAGAATTCGGGGATTTACATATACATATTAATCAATTAAAACCTTCTAACTGATTAAAGATTTAACAGCATCTTAGGTTTGTTAAGTACATCCTCATCAATGGTGTGAACCTTTGATCTTCTACCTATAAATTCTGTGTCTGATACTACCTCTCTCACTAACACCTGAAGGAGGACTGAGGCTTTGAAAGCTTGTATTTTCAAATAAACCTGTTGGACTATAACCTGGTGTCATGTGATTTCTGACCATGGCCATCCCAGTCCAACACTGGCACCTCCACATTATGTAGAAGATAGATATACTTGTTAATCAATGACTGTTCAAAAGCTCTGCCATTTCCGTGTTTCTCATTATTAATTGCATAGTCTCATCCTCTAAAGGATCAATGCTCATTTAGCCACTCTTTTCTGTTTTATATATTTATAAAAGCTTTTACTGTCTGTTTTTATAATTCTTGTTTGTTTGCTCTTAGGCTGCTATTTCTCCCACTTTGATTTTAGTTTTTAGTCATCTTTTACTGGTTTCAAACATTGTCCCAATCATCTGGGTTTTACTAATGTTTGTAATATTGTGTGCCTTTTCTTTCAGTTTACTACCATTTCATCCATATATTTTTTGGTTCAAGTATTTTTAATCAACCTGTTCAGATATGTTGTGACACACCTCTGGAGCAGGTTAGACTTGAACCCACACCTTCATGTCTTAGACGTAGGGAAATTACAACGAGACTACAAGACCCTTTTTTTTTAACTGCTCATTGTTTGTAAAGCTATATTCTTCAGCTTCAGTTGAGCAAAGGGAGGGATGTCCTAGTTTAACTGCTACAGTTTCAAGGGTCTGCTGACTGAGCTATCTAATCAAACAGTGGCATCACAGGAAAATGATAAATTGATTGGTTTGGAATTTTAAAAAGTGTATTTTTTTGGAAGAAGCAATTAATTGAGATGCAACAGGAATAAGTGCAAGTCAAGGCCAATATAATAAAGTAATCTAAGTAAGCAAAGTAACATAAGGGAACAAAAACAAAAATTGCTGGAGAAGCTGAACACGTCTGGCAGCATCTGTGGGAAGAAAGCAGATTGAACATTTCAAGCCCAGTGACTCTTCATCAGAACTCCATCAGCATAAAGGATAAGATAATAGCCATCTTACATAAGCATAGTTTTTTTTAGTAAAGGGAGTACATTAAAGGCTTAAAGGAAGTCATGGCTGCAGAAATTGCACCGTGATATGCTACTCCTATACAATATGACAAATCATTGAGGTTTCAGTTGTCCCTGGTGACTACATAGAAATTCTACAGTGTAGAAAGAGACCGCTCGGCCCATCGAATCTGCACTGACCCTCCAAAGAGCATCCCACCCACACCTAGCCTCCCACCCTGTCCCAATAATCCCACATTTACCATGGCTAATCCAATCTAGCCTGCACATCACTCGACACTATGGCGTAATTTTGCATGGCCAGTCCACCTAACCTGCACTTGTTTGGACTGTGGGAGGAAACCAGAACACCTGGCAGAAACAGGTAGAATGTACAAACTCCACACAGACACTCACCCAAGGTTGGAATCAAATCTGTGTCCCCTGGCACTGTCAGACAGCAGTGCTAACACTGAGCTGTTGTGCCACCCCAGGCAGTCCCATCAATGGAACTATCCATTGAACCAGTCTGAATTAAGATTGGGGAGAAACAAGATTGTGTCATTCAATTAGCCATCTTCTCTGTGTTCCTCTCTGCAATATGTACCTTACCTCCACCGAATTAGTCACAGTCATGGACATAATCGACTAAACAAATGGGAAATTGTTCAATTTACACTTCTTTCAATTCACAGCTAAAATCATCCCAATCTCACTCATCGAGCTTCAGTATGGTGAAGATTTGTGTGTGTGTGCCTGTGTGCCTCTGTGTGTATGTGCGTGTGTGTGTGTGTGTCTGTCTGTCTGTCTGTGTGTGTGCCTGTCTCTGTGTGTGTGTGTGTGTGTGTGTCTGTCTGTCTGTCTGTCTGTCTGTGTGTGGTGTGTTGGCTGAGAAACTGAACTCTAAGTCATCGCTGACTTCTTCTTTAAGTCTTTCAGTGAAAATCTGTAAGACTAAAACGTTTTCCAGCCAGCTCCCAGAACATAACATCTCCCAAAATTGAATTAAAATCAATGGCAATATCCTGGAAAGCGTGGACCATTTGCCATACTTTAGGAACTTCCTTTCAACCAAGACAGACATTGATGACAAAATTTATTATAGTCAACTTAGTCTTTGGTCAAAAAAGCCCCAAAGAACTGTGGATGCTGGAAATCAGAAGTAAAAATGAAAATCCCTCAAAAACTAGCAAGTCTAGCACCATCTTTGGAAAGAAAGCAGAGTTAACGTTTCAGATTCAGTCACCCTACTCCATGGTTTTCCAGCAATATCTGTTTTTGTTTAGTCTTTGATGAACTGAGGCAAAAAGTATTTGAGGATCAGGATTGCAAGTATGAGACTAAAGTCACGATCTAACAGACAGTTGTAATCCCCACTCACTCCTTCAGAGTCTTGGACAAACTACAGAAGGCACTGCAAAGCACTGAAAGGCACTATACAGTCCATTAGCAGCATCCTGTCTCAAGCCAAAATGCCTATCATCACAGCGCTTAATCATTCAAAACTAATACCACCAGGAGGGACATCTTGTTCGTCTGCCTGAAATCCACGTCCTGTGATAAGATCTACTCTCAACGTGATGGCAGCAGGAGACTCCCAGGAGAACAATGGAAACATTTTTGATATGTCCTCATAGGATCACTGAAGATGTCAAACACCTGGACTGACACATAAGAGCCCCATGATTACGCCGATTGCTGTGCATAGAACCTAGGAGTTGACTGACCAAAGTAGAAAAGGTACATTTGGGAAGGCTCTGAACACACTGTGTATTTTTTTGGGAGTACGCTGAAGTAAAGTCAAGGTAGCAGAGACTCTGCACAAGCCTTCAATCAACTAATTTACCTGACCCTTAAACCCGCGCTCTCTACACACACACAAAATTTAGCAGAGTCTGCAGATTGTGCTTTGGAGTTACCATCCATCTCAGAACCCATCAAACCAAAGTGGAAACAAGTCATCCTCGATCCTGAGGACAGCTTAAGAAGAGTTTTATGCCCTTGTCTTGTGTTGGCTTGATCATTATGTGTTAATAATGCGCCTGCCTCTGCTGATTGTTAACATGCTTATTTCTGTATCGTAGGGTTATGCATTGGAGCCCCATTCTAATCCAGTGTGTGTGCATAATCCAGAAATGTGCTATTAACAGACTTCCAGAGATGCAACCTTTCAGATAAAATGGGACTCCATCACCTCTTAGATGGTTATAAAATATCCCATGGCACCAAGAAGAATAGGGATGATTTCCAGAATTCCAGCCAACATTTAACTCTGAATTAACACTACAAAAACAAATAATCTGGTTATTTATTTTCTGAAGCAGAATTATATTGGACTCAAACGTTAACTTTGTTTCTCTCTCCACAGGTGCTGCCAGACCTGCTGAGTTACCTCCATCACTTTTTGTCTTTATTTCACATCCATAATAATTTTAAAAATTTATTTTGTGATTGCTTACCTTATTGTCATGAGGGGATTTGCTTTACGTAAACTGGCTGCCACATTTGCCTATTTCACCACATTTGGAAAGTGATTACTTGGCTGTAAAGTGCTTTGAACTATTCTAATGTGAAAGATGCTTACTTCCTGGCTTCTATTAGGATGAATCACTAGATGGCACTCTAAATGCGATTGTGACCACTTCAAACCAGAATAATTGTTGTCATCCAGTGAGAGCAGTGCTATGGTGTATTATAATAGGCTTTCATTATCACTTGTATTTTCATCCACTTACTTTGTCCAGGAATTAATTTGCTGTCCATGTTGGCAGATTATTTAGGTCAAATTGGTTTAGAATTTGAACATGTTTTTAAACTTCTTTTTTGAAAGAGGATGTATTCTAATATTTTATATTGCAATACTGCCTTGAGAAGCAGCACTGTAATATTAGCAACATACGCATAAATGAATCTTTTGGTTAACAAGATGTGACTGGTGAAGTCCCGTGGGGATCTGTGCTCCGGCACTAGTTTTTCACAATTTATGACGGTGACTCAGTGGTTAGCACTGCTGCCTCACAGTGCCAAAGACCCGGGTTTGATTCCAGCCTTGAGCGACTGTCTGTGTGGAGTTTGGACATTCTCCCTGTACCTGCGTGGGTTTTCTCCGGGTGCTCTACGATCCTCCCACAATCCAAAGATATGGAGGTTAGGTGGATTGGCTACTCTAAGTTGCCCATAGTGTCTAGGCTGGGAAATGTAGGGATGATCTAAGGGCTGGGTCTGGTTGGGATGCTCCTCGGAGGGTCGGTGTGAACTCAATGAGCCAAATGGCCTGCTTCCACGCTGAAGGGATTCTATGATTCTATGAATTAGATAAAAAGTGCAAAGCCTTAGTAACCAAATTTTCAAATGGCACAAAGATAAATAGGAAACTATGTTTTCTGAAGAGGACACAAGAAGTTTACAGGTGGATATACATAGGTTGGATGATCCAGTAGATTGAATATAATGTAGGAAAATGTGAAGTTCTTCACTTTGGCAAGAAGAATAAAGAAGCTAAAAATTACTTAAACAGAGAACAAGTGCAGAGGGATCTGGGTGTTTTAGTGACAGATCACAAAATGTTAGTATGCAGGTACAGCAAATAAATAAAAAGGCTAATAGAATGTGATCCTTTATTACTAGAAGAATTGGACATAAAAGTAAAGATACCATACTTCAGTTATACAAGGCATTGGTGAGAACACATCTCAATTAGGTGCGAAGTTTTGGTTTCCTTTTTTTAAGGAAGGCTGTAATGTATTTGGAGGCAATTCACTTGGAGTATAGCTTTGGAAGATCCTGTGTCCCACTCAAGGAAGGTGCATTCATAACACAGCCAGACAGATTGAGTATCACCTTGTAAATCCTTCCAACATTCACCAACAGCAGACGGTGAAAGCAGGAGAGCTTGTCACCTGTCAGGGAAAGGCTATCACCTATCCAGGTGTTTGTAGCCTGGAAGTTTCACTGTTACCACATTGAGAAATAACATTAAAATATTGCATTTGACCCAGCTGGCTGGCCAATTGCAATTACCGTAAGCCTGTAAGATGAAGGAGCAGCCATAGCCATTTAGCCCATCGAGTGTATTCCACCATTCAATAAAATCATGGGTGATGAGTTAATCCTCAATACCATTTACCTGTCTTTTCCCCATAATCTTCAATTCCCTTAGAAATATTTCTGCACCAGCCTTGGAAACACTGAATAATCCAGCCTCAACAGTTCTCTGCAGTAAATAATTACACAGATTCAGAAACCTTTGAGAGAAGGAACTCCTCCTCATCTCTGACTTAAATGGGTTACACAGTTCTCTGAGATTATGCCTTCTAGTTTGAGCCTCTCCCTCAGTTGAAGACAATCTCTCAGCATCTACACTGTCAAGACCCTTAAGAATTGTATGTGTTTCAATAGTTTACACCTTGTTCTTCTAAACTCCAGTGAGCACAGGGCCAATCCACCAACTTCTGCTCATTAAAAAATTCCTCTAGGAACAACGTAGTGAACTTTCTCTGAATTGCCTCCAAGTCAGTTTGACTTTCCTTAGATAAGGGGACCAAAACTATTCACTGTATTCTAGGTATGATCTGACCAATGCCTTGTACACTTTTAGCAAGATTTCCCTACTTTTACCTTCCATTCCCTTTGAAATAAAGGCCAATGTTCCATTTGCCTTCTCTATTGAACTGAAACACCATCTTCTTGTGGTTCATTCATGAGGAGCCCCAAATCTCTTAGTACTATAGACTTCTGCAGTCTTTCGCCGTCTAAATAATATCCACCTCCTCTATTCTTCCGGACAAAGTTCATTTTCTCATATTATATTCAATCTGCCAGTATTTAGCCTACATATTTAAAATGTCCATACCTCTCTATGGACTTTGTCTCATACTTACCACTTCCCCTCCACCTGTTTTTGTGTCATCTGCAAACTTGGCAATAGTGCATTCACTTCCTCCATCCATGTCACCAATATATATTGTAAATAATTATGGCTACAGCACTGATCCCTGTGGCACATTACTAGTTAAACGTGGCCTTACAAAATAATGTAAGCAATCCTTTCTCAAAAAGTACATTTTGATAACTATGAGGAAATTTAATGCTTAATATATTCACTTCCGGACACATTTCTTTCTCATTGATAGCAATAATCAAGTGGCAGTTTAAAAGTCTGATATTATTCTTCAGCAGTCTCATTGGGAATTTTATTGTTTACACAGCAAGTAGCTTCTTGATAGTTGGTATCTGTATTACCTTATCTATAGTAATCATGACCACTCACTCACTCACATCTCCCTCCCCAGATACTCCATCTCACCCCATCCAAACATTCACAGCCATCTCTCCAGACACTCCCCTGAATCTCCCCAATCACTCACTCACATCCCCTTCCCATCACTGACTCGCTCATCCTTCTTCCCAGTCACTCACCCCATCTACATCTATCACTTAATTATATTACTCTCTGCATTCCCCAACCCAACCAGTTACTCGCATTTCCTCCTCCCCAGGCACTTTCTTATTTATATCATTAGACAGTGTTTCAAATGAATCTATCATCTTCCCCCCATTTCTGATGAAGGGTTTAGGCCCGAAACGTCAAGTTTTCCTGCTCCTATGATGCTGCTTGACCTGCTGTGTTCATCCAGCCCCATGCTTGTTATCTCGGATTCTCCAGCATCTGCAGTACCTTTTATCTCTGATACAATCTAGCTAGCATAGTTGCCTTTTCTCGTGATTTTAATTCCCCACCATGTCATCTCTGTGATCCCTCTGTTCTTGGCCTCTTGCAGTGTTCCAACATTGCTTAACATCACATCTTTCATAGACACTTTGAGTTTTCCAGCATGGAATGACCCTTCGACGCACTGGGTCCACGCCAGTCATTAAACATCCATCAACTCTAATTCCATTTTCCGGCAGTTGGCCCATAGCCTTGTATGCTGTTCAGCTAAATGCTTCTTAAGTATCTTGAGGGATCCTGCCTCACCTACCCTTTAAGCAGATACAGGTACCCACAACCCTCTGCATGAAAAAGATTTCCGCTAATCCCCTCTAAACTTCCTGCTTCTTACTTTAAAACTGTGTCCCTGGTTATTGACTGTGGGTGCTATTGGGAAAAGTTTCCCCCTATCTACCCTATCTATTCCTGTCAAAACTTTGCACACCTCAATCAAATCTTTCCCTCAGTCTTCTCTGTTCTAAGGAAAACAATCCGGCCTATCAGCTATTCATAGCTGAATCAGTCTAGCTCAGGTAACATCCTGGTAAATCTTTTCTTCACCCTGTCTCATTCAATCACATCCTTCCTGTAGAATGGTGACCAGAACTCCAATTATGGCCTAATATTATATGTAGCTCTGTCATAACCTCCTTGCGCTTGTATTCAATGCCTTGATTAATAAAGGCAAGTATCCCATATGTCTTCTTAACCAGCTAATCTATCGATCCCGCTGCCTTCAAAGATCACTTCATCCAACACCTTTTGCAAATATTAGATTGAAGAATCCACGATAGATTGGACCTTCTGTTTGGGCAAGGCTTTGGGCATTTAGGATCCCATTACCTGAAGTTTACCTCTACCAAGCTGGCAGGCTCTCCATATGGCACTGGGGTGTATTCTGACATTGGGGACGTCTTATTTTATTTGGAAAATAGCCCTAATTGTTTTCTATATGCATTATTCACTGTCTGCTTTTTGGAGAATGCTGCTGACTTTCCCTGGCTTGTTCCCCTGGAGGTGGGAATACATCAGGGAATTGTTCTGATACCATTCCACCTTGTTTTCCTGGGCTCCAATTCTCAGCTGTAATCCAAACTCTATGGTATTTGGAGAACTTAGCTGCTCAACTCTGTGTCTGCCTCCAAAGATGCTGTCTAACCTGCTAAGTATATCCATCTTTTCTGTTTTTATTTCAACTTTCCAGTATCTGTAGCATTTTGCTTTTGTTTTATGTTGTTGTATAGTATATTCATATGTTGAACTTAGAAAATGTGATTAGTAAACTATCACAATAGAATCAGTTAGTATCAGTATAGTATCACTTATCAGCAAAATCGAAGGCCATGTGTTTAGTGCGGCAGTGACATCATGAATATAAACTTGCCAGAGAAATAGAGAGCAAAAAAAAATGGTGAACAGTTGTTTTACAGAATAGAGGGAAGCATACCTAAAAAGCTCTAATAGGACTACTGCTTTTTTGATTTGTATGATCAATTGGGCTTGGGTACAGAGAACATAATTTCAAAATTTACAGATGATAGGAAAATTGAAAATCTAGTAAAAATATAGCAGGTAAAATTTAATGCATAGAAGTGTGAAGTTATGCATTAATGACAACAAATGAAGAACAGTATTATAAACAAAGTGAATTAATTTTAAAAGGTGTTCCGGAACAGACTGTACTTGGAGTTCAAGAATGTTGATTCAAACAAAAAGGAGTTAGAGGAGAACTGAAGTGAGTAGATTGAATAAAGGGTTTCGATTCACCACTACTTTTTATGTTATAATTAAAAGGTAATCCCATTGCTTTGCAACAAGAAAAATGATTCCTTTTTTCAGTGTCACAGAAAGCCTACATGTTCTTACAGTAATGCTTATACCACACAAATTACACACATTTTATTGTTCTTTTGTGAAGCATTGCAGTTGTGTACCACAGCATCCCAGAACAGACAATCCAGTGGTGCTGAATGTATTTGTGTACTTCTTGCCACATTACAGGATATTTCATGTGCTGTCCTGTAAAATAACAGAGAAGAACAATAGCAAGATTCACTAAAACCAAAAGATGAAATTATAAATTTAAGAGGGTGAGTACTTTACACAGGTGTATGCTTGTGAATCTATTGAATTTTCTATGCATGTTCTGTCAAATGATTGTTTTATTGTGGCATGGTGGCCCAGTGTATGAATGGTATAATGTGATTATGATAAACAATCATATAGCTTGTTACTTAAGTTGTCCATCTTATCTCCTGTCCTATTTGTAGTTTAGTACATAGACTTACATCGGATTGGTCCATGCTCCTGCAGGAAGACTGGCTCAGAGATGCTCTCACCTTATCACATGTCATCAGGCATACTTGAGGGACTTACAGGCTTTTAGTTAACCTGTTTGACCACATTGTGAACCTATTTTCCATGGCCAGCAAGTCCTGACATGGAACTCAAACCCAGCGTTTGCAGTACACCACAAGACTTTTGCTCATTTAAATTGTACAGACAGAAATCTCCAGGTTTAATTTTTGAACTGTTTATTCATGTCACAACATAGAAGTGAGCTCTTCCTGGTCATGCACAGATAGTTAAGAAGGCATATGGGACACTTGCTTTTAATGGAAAATATTCAGCCTGGAGTCCGGTTACCAGTGGTGTGCCACAAGGATCTGTTTTGGGACCACTGCTGTTTGTCATTTTAATAAATGACTTGGACGCAGACATAGGTGGATGGGTTAGTAAGTTTGCAGATGACACTAAAGTTGGTGGAGTGGTGGACAGTGTGGAAGAATGTTGCAGGTTGCAGGGAGACTTGGATAAATTGCAGAATTGGGCTGAAAGGTGGCAAATGGAGTTCAATGCAGATAAATGTGAGGTGATGCACTTTGGGAAGAATAATAGGAAGGCAGAATACTGGGTCAATGGAAAGATTCTTGGTAGTGTGGACGTGCAGAGGGATCTTGGTGTCCAGGTACATAGATCCCTGAAAGTTGCCACCCCGGTTGATAGTGCTGTTAAGAAGGCATACGGTATGTTAGGTTTCATTGGCAGAGGGATTGAGTTCCAGAGCCGTGATGTCATGCTGCAACTGTACAAAATGCTAGTGCGGCCTCACATGGAATATTGCGTACAGTTCTGGTCGCCCCATTACAGGAAGGATGTGGAAGCATTGGAAAAGGTGCAGAAGAGATTTACCAGGATGTTGCCTGGTCTGGAGCGAAGGTCTTATGAGGAAAGGCCGAGGGACTTGGGTCTGTTCTCATTGGAGAGAAGAAGGCTAAGAGGGGATTTAATAGAGACATACAAGATGATCAGAGGATTAGATAGGGTGGACAGTGAGAGTCTTTTTCCTAGGATGATGACGTCGGCTAGTACGAGGGGGCATAGCTGCAAATTGAGGGGTGATAGATTTAAGACAGATATCAGAGGCAGGTTCTTTACTCAGAGAGTGGTAAAGGCGTGGAATGCCCTGCCTGCCAATGTAATTAACTCAGCCACATTAGGGGCATTTAAACAGTCCTTGGATAAGCATAAGGATGATGATGGGATAGTGTAGGGGGATGGGCTTAGATTAGTTCACAGGTCGGCGCAACATTGAGGGCTGAAGGGCCTGTTCTGCGCTGTATTGTTCTATGTTCTATGTTCTAACAGTCTCGGCTTAGAGAATAAGAGCAAGGAGATAATGTCAGAGTTGTACAGAGTGTTGGTTAGGCCACAGCTGGAATTCTGTGTACACTTCTGGTCACCTCACTACGGGAAGGATGTGACAGCACTAGATGGGGTACAAAGATGGTTCACCAGTACATTGCCTGGTTTGGAGAAATTGAGCCCTAAGGAGAGACTGGATAGGCTTGGATTATTTTCTTTAGAGCAGAGAAAATTGAGGGGAGACATGATTGAGGTGTATAAAATTATGAGGGGTATGGACAGGGTGAATAGAGAGCAGCTTTTCCCCCTGGTTGAGGGGTCAAACAGGAGAGTGCACAGTGTTAGGGTAAGGGGCAGGAGATTCAGAGAGGATTTTGGGGAAAAAAACTTTTTCACTCAGCGGGTGGTGGGAATCTGGAATGCAATGCCTGGAAAGGTAGTGGAGGCTGGAAACATTATAATCTTTAAAAAAATATTTGGATGAGCCTTCAAATATCATAACATTCAAGCTTATAGGACAAGTGCAGGAAATTGGGATTAATACACCTTTAATGGTAGTTATGTTGGTGCAGACTTGATGGGCCTTTTCTGTGCTGTGTGAATCTGTGAATCTATAAATGCCACTAGGCAATTTAGTTACTCTCTAATCCTTCATTTTTAAAATCTATTTTAATGGGATGTGAGCATTTGTTGTCCATCTCTAATTGTCCATAAGGAAGTGGTGTTGAATTGTCTTATTATACCGTTGAGGTTCATGTGTGGCAGTTACACCCACAATCCAGTTAGGAATGACATTTCTTGGTTTTTATTGTGATTATGAGGGAATGTTAATGTAATTACAATTCAGGATGGTAATTGATTCAGAGGGATCTTGAAAATGGATGTATTTCCACGTTTTTACTGCCCTTCTACATCTTGGTCATAAAAGTCAAAGATTTGAAAGATGCTGTTGGAGGAGGCTTGGAGAGTTGCTGCATTGCATCTTGTAGATGGTAAACGCTGCATGCACTGGTTGCTTGTGATAGAGAGAATGAATGTTTAAGTTGGTGGTTGGCCAATCAAATGAGCTACTTTTCCTAGATGATGTCAAGCTTCCTTTGAGTGTCGTTGGAGCTGCAGTCATCCAGATAAGTAGAGAGTGTTCGATCATTGATGGCATCAGTGTCAGTTTCCATTTATCATCCAAACCTGAATGTTGTCTAGGTCTTGCAGCATGTGACCATTGACTGCTTAAGTGTCTACAGAATCTTGAAGGGTGCTGAATACTGCTTTCATCAGCAAACACTTACACTTATTTTAAGAAAAAGGAAAAGTCATTGATGAAGCAGCTGAAGATTTTTGAGCCTGCAGTATTGCTACTGAGTCAAAAAGATTTTTCTAACATCACATCAGAGAATTTTTCTAGGGCGCTTTGATACTACAATTGGTCAATTTTGCTTTGATGTCAAAGATAATCATTCTCATCTCTAGAATTGTCTGCCTCATATTTGGACCAATGCTGAAATGACCTCTGGAGAGAAGTGCCATTGGCAGTTCCCAAATTGAGCATTGGTGAAACAGAGCTGCATTTCTATAGCATTTTCATTGACAGCTCCTCAGTCGGATTTGTCCTGCTTTTCATGGTGACGTAATTCTTAAGCAATATTTCATATGTTAGATGATGCTGTAGCTGAACTGAAAAAGCCTGACTAGGTGTGTGGTTAGTTCTCATATTTAGTTCTCATGTAGTATGCCATACTACAACCAAGATTATTTCCTGGCGTATAACCTATGTTTTATCTATAATATCTCAGCATCTTGCAACTTTGGATCAGTGAGTACACAATGGGGTGTCGTTGTCAAAAGAGAAAATATCTCTGGCATCCGTCCATCTTGGGAGATAATGGACTGCGCTAGCAGTGGGTGTCACTTCAATATTAGACATTGTCAGTTGTGTCTGTGCTGATAAAGGTACCATTATATCAGCCACGTATCTAACCAGAAGGGTCTCCACTCCTTAATGTACATTTTTATTGTGATTACAGCAAGAATATCATGCATATCTGAGCCAGGAATCCCAGGAATCCTTCCTCCTTAAGCAGTCCCATCTACCAATGGTTGTCCTCCCCACTGAACAGCTTAAGCTGTTGACTGCTGGGAGACATGGGATACCAACTAAAGATTTGGCTGCTTACTTCGGTGAGTAATCCTACCATGAAGGTACAGAAAAGATAATAACAGTAGCCATCTCACAACACCAGCATAATGATGGCAAACTTGCACTAGATTCCAGTGATTTGACAGATCTAGATGCTCCCTCAATATGCCCCAGCATCAATCTCCAGGATTGTGCTGTAGAGTGTTCTTTATAACATGATACTGCAGTGTGGTCCGGTGTCCAACAGTGGAAATGGTTAAGAATTAATCAAGTATGCTGGGAATTTTAGTCAAGCTAGCTTAAATTCTGACCTCGGTTAAAACTGCAGCTAGGACATGTTGTGACCTGTTCTGTAAGCTGTGACCCGAAGTTTCTTGTGTTGACCAAATAAGGCAGATTTAATGATTGTCTCTAGACATACTCGCACCATATTACCTTCTTTGAAGCATGGAATGTTATTTATGACTTGGTGTAAACATTTGTGAGTTGTTTACCAGCAAACACGTTGGCTGGGATCAAACATTGTGATCAGGATTTGGTCAATTCAATGGCTGAGTTCCAGAGAAGTTTCTGGAAAATGCTGACATTTTATGATAAAAGTTAGCAGAACAAAAGATTTCTCAGGAGTAGACTTCAAGACCAACATTTGAGAAGTACGTGCCCTGAAGTCATCTTCAGAGAAGACAAAGCATCATAAATCAAGATCTACACTGAGAGCAAAGTTGGTCACATCACTTGAATCAGGGGTTGTATTTGTTTCGAGCCAAACTTAGAGTTAACCTCAGAGTTAGAGTTAAATGTGAATTAAGTTAGAGTAAGGTAATGCGAAGTTAAATAAAGTGAGTCTGAGTCAGATCCCTGCCTTTTGTCCGTCACACAAGAGAAGAATACCTGGGTAAAAGGTTTGAGTACTCCTTTCAGGCAACAGCAGAGGACAGGAGCTGGTACCAGAGCAAGATGGAGAGCACCCGGCACCCTCCTCAGAAGCTGGAATTTGAGTTGCCATTAATGTCTACAACCACACATCTGGCTGTGAGGAGAAACCTGCGACATACTCATCCAGGCACGCTTTGCTTGAAAGGTGTCCTTACAACAATCTAACCATTCCATCAAGAACTTTGTATCATCCCACCCTGCAACCTACCTCCTTCATGCAGTGAACCAGCCAACTATCACATCAAAGGCTTTTTTCATCACAGCTGATCATTCTATTCACAGAAGGAAAGTGACCAGGGTGAATGGGGGAATGGAACAAAGTAAAGACTTGAGGATGAGGACAATGCATCACTCATTCTTTGATTTAAATAAGAACGTTATTTGAACCTTTGGGCTGAATCTTGCATTGTTTTGATGAAGATTTTTGGAGGGAGTTTTGCCGTGAGGTACAGGAAGATTTCACACTGTATGTTACTAAATGAGACGTATTAACTACGTACTCCACCCCTAAGCAATCCCTTTCATCTGATTCTATCCCCGTTTTATCAAGCAATATTTCCAGAACAACTCGCCACTTACTGAATATCCACCGAAAGATCAGCCTCCCTTGCACACTGCGGCATCTTTAATAGCCTGTTGTGCACTTAGACAAAGCACTATGGTTAGAAGATGGCCTGCACAATTCATCTCATTTGTCCCAGACAAAGTGAAATTGGCAGGAACCTGGAAGTCCTGCTAAACAAAATGCAGAAGTTGAACATCCACTTACCCCAGAAGAAGCTATGGAGGCTGTGCAGTCCATAGAGTCAGGTTGCCACCTGACTCAGTGCAGTCTTAGCTACATGGAGGCACGCCCAGTTGTTTAGGAAGGTGAATGACCTTTTGCACTCATCCAGCATAAGTGCCACAATTTTCTCTCCAATACCTCTCCCTCATTCTAACTTTGTTCTTGTAGCCACCTCCCATCACACCATACCATTCTGACTATTGCCTGCAACGTCTTTTCCACTTGCCTTCACAACCCTCAAATGCCTGGCAGCACTAAGCGTGCACACCCTTCCTTCTGTGCCAACCACTCACTTAATTAGGACACCACCCAACTACATCAAAAGTAATAGGTATGCCATCCACTTCCATCCTACTCAGTATTGCCTGTCTCTCATTCCAAGAAAAAAACAGCCCACTATATTGCAGAAAGACTCAACGACTGCCTGACATTCACTGCTCACCCCATACGTAGAGAGAATCTTGACTCTGACCACCAAGTGGCTGATTGACCAACTATTTCCAAGCCCCTGGACTGATATCAAAGGCTCCCATTATTTTACTGTGCCAGGACCTCCTTACTTTGGCCTGACTGAGTACTTCTGACAAACATAACAAGTTTCCTGGCTTTATGTAAATGGTACCTGGTGAAAAGGGCAAAGTGCAAAAAGGCAAAACAATGCAAGGCAGGATGCAACGAAAAACCAGTCTCAGAGTGAGTGCGTGCGTGCAATGAAATTGATTACAGATGTACAGCCTGGTCAAGTACATGAGCTAGGTGTATGTCCCTGAGCGCACAGTGTCCTTTCAGCAGTGTTACAATGAAAGTGACTGGTGCAGATCAAGGCACAGCACTGAAGTACGGAAGCATACCTTAAGGACCAGAGCCTTGCTTTTAGGGTTCTTAAGCTGGCACATGTTGGATGCCAGTGTTCATGTACATGGGTTATATGTGGCCAATACCCAAGTAGTAGGGTCAGTGTCCAGAACTGAGTTCCTTTAGCTCAAGTGGTAGGCTTAAAACACCAGGTACCTGCTCTGACTCCCATGTTGATAATCACAAACTCTAGTTTGTTCAGAGCATTTATTAATATTAGGAAGCTGAATATTAATGAGGTGGGTTGCGGTGTTAATAAAGTACTTAAGAAGCTATAATCTCCCTTAGTAACTTGGCATTGTCCAGCAATAGACATGTCACTCAGACCCCTATAAAGTTTCACCCATTGACATGTACTAGGCACTTAACTGAATCCCTTTATGCAATTAAGATCTTCCTTAACAGGATTACATCTATGTAGTGTTACCGCTCTAGTTTAGGCTGAATTCAAGACATGGTTACTATTCCCTTGCTTTGACACACAGATGCCCATGATGACATCCTTTAGATTTTAGAGCTTGTGAGGCTTCTGTCAAAGACTGCTTCATCGCAGAAATAGACTCATTTATTGAAGCAAAAGGCAGCTATGACTGAATGGAAGGAGGGAAAGGGCTAAGTGGGGTATTTTGAAGAGTCTGCACTTCTGACTTCTCTAATTTCCCTTTCAGACTCACCTGCAACTCCCTGCTGGCCGCAAGTAGTCAGTTGTATGCCACTGTTGCATTCAACTACCAAGCTGATGCTTCGCTTCATCGTCAGTAAACTTAGAACCAGAGGGTGCAGGCCAGCATGCAGAGTGGGGGTGTTGAGCAGAAATTGAGTAATGCTCCAAGATTGCAGAAAGTGCTGTCTAATGGAAGATGCCTTTTAAGTATGGTTTCTGGATGCTAGAGCCTTGGAGGTCCCAGCACAGGCCAGAACTTCCGGTCTGCCCGTCCCTAAACTTTTGCATTTTACCTAAACATTAATATGTAATTAAATAAAAGAATATAATCTAGTGGTAAAACCTACCCTACCACCAACCAGGAGAACCTCCCTCTTTTCAGCCTGCCTACCGCTTGCTAATAGAAGTTAAAATCCTACCTTATCTCTAGTACCTAGCTTTGCTAGTATGATGTGTTCCTCACCATGTACACTTCTATTTGTAACACAAGACTCTGGAAAGTGCACAGGTGTCAAAAGATGATATATCCTCAAAGAGCTGATTTTTCCTCCATTTGCTTCCTCACTGCTTCTATCTGATCCAGCTAAGGACCTGCTCCAAAGGAAGAACTTTGAATCAGCCCTAAAACTAGGTGAAATTGGGAGCAAATGTAACACAGCAAGTTTATGACAGTTCAGTTATTGGTGAAATCAGTTCAATGAGTGATCATTAAATGCCAAGTGGCAGTGCACCATCGCTGGGTGTCATCAGGAACTGAACTTTATCAGGGCAGTGGTGGTCCTGTTAGTGAGATAAAAAGCCCAGTCCAACATTTCTGGGAGAGTCAGTACAATTCTGTGGCAATAAACTGCAACCATCAAGGTTCCTTCCTTTAAGGGCATTCATTTCGGGACCTTCAATTCCAGCAATATCTTTGTCAAAACCGAAACTTCATTTTACTGAGTTTTCATATAGCTAATTCTTCCTGTTTGATATAGGAATTATCATGGAATGATTAATACACAGCTATATGCATCCAGTTTCCTACATTAAGGATGGGCATCAAATGTTGGACTTGACAGCGACACTGACACTCCATGAATGAATTTTTTTAAAAAATAATGAATTCTTGATTTCAGTGAATTTGCTTTGTAAGGTCAGCTACTTCCACACAAAGACTAAATATCACAGGAGATAAAAGGTACTGCAGATGCTGGAGAATCCGAGATAACAAGCATGGGGCTGGATGAACACAGCAGGTCAAGCAGCATCATAGGAGCAGGAAAACTTGACGTTTCGGGCCTAGACCCTTCATCAGAAATCTGGGGTGTATTAAATTTACTTTAACATAGCCCCAGTGGCCTAATGGATAAGGCACTGGCCTCCTAAGCCA
>JAHRHZ010000019.1:23150231-23261176 GCA_024137785.1 Ginglymostoma cirratum
ATCTACTTCTCTCTCCCCTTCATCATACATCCAGTAATTTAATGACATATTTTTTAAAAACTAATTCTATTGGCATTTGAACTACTTAGCGTGTTACTTTTTTGGTTAGAAATTACGTGAAGAAGTAATATAGGAATAATTGCATTTTGCATCTGTACAATTTTTTTCATCTTCTGTATCAGTTTGTTTCATTAATCTGCAACTACCTGAGCACCAGTCAGGCATACATGCAGTACAGCAGTGGAACAAAATGTAAATGACATGATGTAAGCTCAGGCAGAACGTCACTACCAATTTAAGAAGTGAAAATACGTACATTATGAACCACCTTAGGATAAACAATACAACCTCTACTCCTCAGACTTTGCTCACTGAAATCACCAATACAAAATGTACTAATTTTGTCTAATATTACTTCTTAATAGATAGTATTATTAGAAGAGGTTTCATGGTTCTTATTCCACTCTAAAATGGACAGTGGTTGAGAGAAGTGTTAACCACAGTTGGAAACTATGTACCAAAATTCACAATCAATGTAAATCTGTGGATTTTCACCCCCAAATCATGCTTTTACTTTTAAAAGGAGGCGGTTCATAATTTAGGCATTCTCTTAGGTAAAATAATTAAAAATCTTGTGGATTACTTGAAAGGCAAGAACAAAAGCCTCAAACTTGTCACAGTACTTGGCTGGTGGCAGTGGGGTAGAAATGATAATAGAAACAGGAGTGAATACAGTCATAGTCACTATAGCTGATTTTGAAAAGCATTTATCCATGTCAAGTGCATGTTGCTTTCAAGGCCAACATTTATTGCCTATTCCTAAATGCCCTCAGGAAAGTGGTAGAAAACTGAGGTTTTTATTTGCGGCAGTCCTCATGCAGTCAAAGTACCCCCAGGGAGTTCCAAGATATTGGCTAGCAAATGAGTGTTTAAGATAGTGGTTGGGCTTTATTGGGCAACTCTGTCCTGGAATGTATCAACTTCCTTGAAAGTTGTTGGATATGAACTCATCCCTACAAGTGGAGAGTATTTCTTCACATTCCTGACTTATGCCTTGTAGGTGGCTTCGAGAGGTGACATACTTACTGCAGAATATCTAGTTTCTGTCTTGCTTTTGTATGAGCAGTAGTTATGTGCCTCCTCTAGCTCTGGTCACTGATGACAAGTCTCAGCTATTGACGGTGGAGGCTTTCACAATGTCAAGGAGGTAGTTAGATACTTGTTGGAGTTGGTTATTGCCTGGCACTTACATGGCACAAATGTTAGTAGGCACTTAGCCCCGGCCTGTATGTTGTCCAGATTTTGTTCCATGCAGATACAGGCAGCTTCATTATTTTTATTTGTTCACGGAATGTAGCTGTCACTGGCTAGGCTGACATTTATTTGCCCAGAGGACAGTTACACAGTTTCACATAACTATGGGTTTGGAGCAATATTCCCACTAATTGTTAACTGCTGCATGGATATCTGAGTTCCATGCATGGCAATGGCTTTGGAAAGCTGAAGCTAGTGTGTCAGCACAGCATGCAGTGGGTGCAAAACCTCCCAGTGACTGCGTGACTACACAGCTTGGAAAGGATGTTAGTCTGGGGTTTACATGTAGGCCAGACCAGGTAAGGATGATAGATTTCCTTTCTTCAAGGACATTAGTGGGTTTCTGACCTTTTACAACAATTGGCATTGGTTACATGGTGACAATTAGACTAGCTTTTTTAAAATTTCAGATTTTTATTGAATTCACATTTCACCATTTACCATGTAGGATTCAAATTCATATCCTCAGAACATGAGCCTAGGGTTCTGCAATACAAGTTCATAGATATTACCACTATTCCACCATCTCTGCTTATGACAAATTGCAAATTAAATTGACCACTTCAGTCATCACAAATATTCCCACTTCTGTCCGTGGCTGAAGATGGAAGGGCTTTGTGCACTATCCTGAGGAATTCTTCGTGAGGTTTTTAATCTCCAACCACCACAAACATTTTGCTTTCTGCTAGCTGTGATTGCAGCTAGTGGACAGTCTCCTTTTCATGGAGCCTGTAACTAAGTAAATATGGCCGCTTTTGGCCAGTGAATTCTCAAGTGTGATATCATCTCATTCCATAGCAACAACACTTGTTGTGTGGGCTCACACAACGAATCATTGTTTCTGCAATGTAAATAAAGGAAGACTGATGGTTCCAATAATATGAACTGCCAACTTAAGTTGAGAAAGGGAAAACAGACCCAAATTTAATTTACATACTCCAATATGATCACCTCTATCCACTGTCAATTGAACATTAGACTTCTTAAGTCAGTGTAAGAAACATTGACATTCTTCCATTTTATATTACAGCAGTCCCATTTTTACATTGTAGTTGATTTGCACACATCTCAAAACGATTCATTTACTTCAATAACAGTAGAGGGTATGCCCACCCCCAACACTGGTTTAGAAAGAAGTTGACCAGTTCTACTATCTTCTTAAGCATTATCTGTGAATTCTCAGCAGAGGTTTCACACCAGATATTGATCTGATGATCGAGATGCAGTACAAACATGGATTTACCAATAGAATTGCATTCTGCATTACACACTTCATTGAAATTAGATGCAACTAAAACAAGTTCCTCTCAGGGGAATGCCTGCTAAGTAATGGTAATATAAATTATTTCATTGCTGCCTCAGTGGTTCATGAAAATAGCATGTAATTAAGTTGTAGTGAATTAACTGATATCAGCTGGAATCAGTGTCAGTGCTTGTGTTCTGTGTAAAAGAAAAATGAGTTATGGTTCACCTTCCTAATACCACTTTAACCTACTGTAATGTGCAGATCTGGTGCAAATAGGATCAAAATTATTAAGCAAGGGTTTTGTAATTCTAATCTAGGAGGCAATCAATGGCTTTAGAGGATGGTAGGAAAAAGAAAATTGTCAAAGCCATGTTTCCTGTTCCTTTTCTTGCTCGCTCATCTGCTGAAATCACTGCTTGGTGGAACGGAAAATGCAGCCCAGGAAATACTGCTATTTTCGTTTTATTTTTGTTCACACAGGAATGCCTAAGTGAGATAGTGGATAATGAACACATATGAAAAAGCCAATTCAGAGAAAGAAATCAGTACCTGTCCTGCTCTCAACAGCCACATATTATATGTTTTTAATGTGATAACAATGATATTCAAAGAAAGTAATACATCATTATAATTGAGAAATAATTTGCTTGGAAATTCCAAATTGACTAACCGGTAACAAAAAGGTAACTATTGCCTTAAACGCTGTTGTTGAACTAGCAGCTATTTTATTCACTGCACAGCTATTTTAAAATTTGAGGAGGTTTAAACATTTTATAAACGTTATTTACATTTATCATCTTTATTCAATTATTACAAATGCAAGACAGCAGTTAAAAACTTAGTTCAGATAAGTTTGCTTCGGACAATTTATTCATCTGGCCACTATTCAGTGTGCAGCAACAATTATTTGTATATGTAGTTGTGTACCAAGTAAGGCATCTAGCCAGCTAAGCAACAGTGAGTTTGATATTGTGCGCTGAAAACAGGATTGTACTAACCAATGGAATAAATTCCAGCACAAGGCTTGGCAATCTGCCAAGTGACATTGTGTATGTATTCTATACCAAACCAAGATAAAATATACTAATATGGATTTATCAATTAACATGGACCTTCTCACTTGATGACAAGTTTCTGAACATCAACACTCAACTTACTTATTGGCTATTGGCATTAACAATCAATTGCTGGTGGCAGTTGAAAGAAGGATAATGGCAATGGTTAGGGATTTGTGCTACTGCATCTGTGTACCGGAGAACAGTGTCATATTTGCATTTTTTGCAGTTTAGGCAGATTGCTGACCTGTCCCCTTATAATTAAAGAAAAATTGTTCGCTTTAAAAGATGATGCTGAGCATACAGACCATTGAAAGTATAATTCATGTGAAAATGAAAAGTCTGTCTTTGGCAACTTGCCATCTAACTTCTCTCTTCATTCAAGTATGAGTGAGAGTTGAAAAAAGACTAACTCAGGAAATTAAGTAAATGAAAGCCAAACTGGCAATCGTCCTGGCTACTGGATAAAGATGTGTTGGTCTACACAACCAGTGTTAGCGGGTTATTTGCTTGTATTAAACATTGCAGTAGGCATACCTCACTGGATTTTCTTTTTACATGGAAACACTGCTGAGCAATTCAAGATCTGGCAAACAGATTATTGACAGGAAATGACTCTTACCAAAGCAGTTTGGATAAATGATGCAACATTCCATACATAGAAACAAAGAAAACTCTCCACCCTTTCTCTCGCTCGGTACAGAGTGTACCTATACTGGTCTTAAGAAATTTTATTTACCTTAACAGATCTTATATCCTTCCCTGGGAGTATGTCAGCATGAAACTATTAAGAAACCACAAACTTCAGCAAAAAGCATACCATGATGAGCTCAAAGCAGAACACAATTTTAAAAATATACTTTGTTTTGAAAGAGAAACAAATTTATTCAGAAAAGGCATTATTACCCAGTAATGGCAAATAGCCCATCCTCCCTGTACATTCCTATTATAACTTGTATACTGCTACATGACCAGTGAGAAGCAGATCGATGTGTGCCAGCTGCCCTCTGCTTATTTATATGAAAATAAATTGTGCATTATACCTGTATTTTGCCACCTGAAACTACAGTGCCTATTAGGCTTCCAGAAATCTCTGAAATCAAAAAAAATCAACAGAGCAAAAAATGAACTTTATGAAGGGCAGAAGAATCTTTATTAAAGTGACATTAATTAGCAGATGTTAAGAAGTACATGCTTCTCAAAGTTAGTAACCAGGTATCCAAAATTACATGGTTCACTTACATTAATATAGTCGTGTCCATGGAAAGCATTGACACGACACATATCCTGAATTTTGGACTTGTAAGATTTTACGAAGTAGGCCCATACATCTGGGAGTCTTGCATAATTTGGAATTTGATTTTAATACGCAGAGAATTTCAAGTAGAGCAGAAAAATGACTGCTAACTATATTTATAGGCCCGAACTTGTGGCCTGTAGAATACTTCCCCAAACAGCTGCCCATTTGAAATGGGTAAAAAGTAGTACCCAGCTGGCAGGTGGCACTTAGGCATCCAGGAGTAGAGATAGTTGGCTAGTCGGCAAGCAGAGAGTCAGTTGGAGTCTCAAGCAGGAAAGTCCGCAATTTTCATTGTGGGGCACCAAAGAAGTACACTTTGCTTAATTTGAGTGCCATCTGACCACTGCAGATCTGAATCATGCATGGTGAAAAAGTGCAGTGACTTGCCTTTTCAAGGTCAAGTTAAAGTTAATCAGGGATTTGAATTAGTGAAAATTACAAAGTTCTTGCCTCTTTCCAGTGAACACCTCATGCACCAAACTGCAGTGACCAGTTAAAGTGGCAGTTAGCAAGAATGTTCTAATAAAGCTGAAGGTTCCAACTTAAATAACCAACTATGCACATCCAGCAGATTCTCATTCAGGGGTGGGTAAGGCTTTTCCCCTTACTGGAAAAGTATGTCACATGATTTATATTTGGATGTTTTATATGGAGATCCTGCTTCAGTAAGTGGGAACAAATACATTACTGTTAAAGTTTTACTATTATAGTTCCATCAAAATCTTCTGCATGTGGCTCTGGTGAGCTTTCAGTACAGTAGACTAGCAGTATTTCAGCAGTAATTAGCCAAGTGAAGGAAATGAATACATCCAAGCCCATCCCACTGCATAAAAATAATACATGATTCTGAAACCATTGCCAGTATGTAGGACTTATTGAACATTGTGTTCATGAAAGCATTTCAACTCAACTATGATACTATATCACAATAGTGTGGTGGTTTTTGACTCATGATTGCTAAATTGCAGAATCAAGGTTTAAGATTTAAGAACTGCCCAAAAGTGGAGGGCACAATGTTAATAAACTACCACAACGTTGATTCTTTATGATTTTTCTAACTGGGGATTTTCCATTGTGGTGAGGGAGAAAAAGTTCTGGTGGGAATTCTATTGATTTCACACTATTTCTGGCATTAGTAAAGCCTGGCAGCTGGCAATCTTTCCATCAACTTCTACAGCTGGAGATGGAAACAAAACATTCATATAAGAACGTAGCTAACAAAAAAAGCAAGCACCTTTAAATATGTTACAAAGGCCATGTCCTCATCAATTGATTCAAAGGAGGTTATGAGTCATGAGCATAAATATCAGCTTGAATCCAGCATTCAACAGTAATATACTTCAACACATTGTTTTCTATGTTTTCTTCAATTAAAAACAGCACGGTGACTTTCTGTTGCATTCTGATTTTAAATCCAAATTGTATGCTCAGTGAAATTTAGAGGTATTGCTCGCTTACATCATGGTAATCCAATCCTCTTTGATGTTACCACTACAGTACTGTTATGATAATCACTGCAGGCCTGTCCTATCACATGACTCCCAGGAAGGTGATTTAAGGTAAACAATATTTCCAGTTTAATATTATCAACTGTGGCTTCTGTTTGAACAATTAAAAAGTTACACTTAATTTTCTCCCATCAATAATTTCAAAGTTCTCCAAATATCATGGAAGCACAAACATTGGTGATGAACTTTAAAAAAAATTTTCATAAAAACTGCATAGCAAAGTCAACTTCATTTTTCTCTTTTTTTTTATTCTTTCTTCCAATGTAAAGTGCAACCTTCTCACAGCCTCCACTAATTTAGCCTGGGGAGCAGTAACAAGGCATTATAATTACCTTTGTTGCAAGGAGGGAAAAATACACACACTTTCCAATATACTGAAACATTTGATGAATTGTTAATGACCCATATTGGAAAATATGTGCATTTGGACATCATGAAGGACTAAGTTGCCTTTCTGCAATATTCCACACAGTCAAAAAATTATTTGAGCCAGCCTGCGCATGAGAGATGGTGCTTGGAGGGCTCCTTTTGTTCGTGGAATTGTGCCCGAACACCTGAGAGAGTTAATTAATCTAGGAACATTGACGTACCATTAGTGACATTCAAGGTTCTCTGAAAATGAAGGAAACCATATTCAAGAAAGGGAAAAATGTGAGAGGGAGTCAACTTCTTAAATATCACTAACATATTAGGTTGAAAAATACATTGTATGATCTTCAAGATGTCTAAAATATTGCCAAGCCCCATCACCCCTTTTCAACCCTGAACACTTCAGTTATTTTCAAAGAAAGCTTTTTTTTCCCCACTTTTCAACTGCTTGAAATTTTAACCAATAAAACAGCCTGAAGAACTACTTCAGCATACAGGCTGATCCATTGCATGTATTGGTTGCTGTAAAGTTTCACTTTTCAAGAACTGGTACAACCTATGGAGAACTTCTTGTCTCAGAAAGGTGCAAACAAATGGCAGTTAATATTCAAGGGCAAACACTTCAGTCTTCATATGGCTTTTTTTCTTCCTTTTGAGAAGGAACTCCATTGAAGTATATTGCCAAATGACACACAATGGTGAGAGGAAGCATGCTATTTCACATTATGTTTCTCATTCCTGCTTTTTCCTGGTTTACTGACTAAAGAGTCCAGGCACATATGGATTCCAGCAAGGTGCAAAAGTGAACCAGCGGCTTCCTTTAGCTCTTCATCAACTTC
Organism: Ginglymostoma cirratum; assembly: GCA_024137785.1. Classification (NCBI taxonomy): domain Eukaryota; kingdom Metazoa; phylum Chordata; class Chondrichthyes; order Orectolobiformes; family Ginglymostomatidae; genus Ginglymostoma; species Ginglymostoma cirratum. The sequence continues at coordinate 23,157,863 of JAHRHZ010000019.1, forward strand.
TTGCTGCACTGTTCTGCAGCTTTTTCCAGCCAAACGTAACACGCTAGTGGAGTCTTTTCCACATCGCTCAGATTTGTAGACACTGGCACCTAACAAGTTATTTGACTCATTCTCACAGTCATCTACCTCAGACTCTTCATCACTGTGGAAGCCTTCACTTCCGTCACTCCCGCCACGACTAGCTTTTGGAATGAATTCATAGGATTCCTCCACAGAGGAGAAGGATGAAACACTAGACCTAGACTCGCTACGGTGAGACACGGTACCATTTGCACTATAATTGTGTTCTTCTTTAGGATCATTATTGATGACTGGTAAACCAGACAAACTCTTGCTGACTTTCTGCGATGGAGACGTTTCCACATTCTCCCTGAAACAGGAAATCAACATTTGAATTAATGTAATTTGAAATTTGTTAACTTGGTGCCTATTTTCAAAATGCGTATGCAAAGAACAATAAACTCACTATGGATTCAATTAGTGCAAGTCAATCTATGGATTATCCCTATCTCAAAAAAGCAGTAAATGACAATAAACTCCTACCTCATTAACTTCCTTTTTTAGAAAGAGACACCTGAAATGGATGATGGGATGTTATAAATTATGGCATACCTCAACTCCTGGAAAGCTTTTGATAAAATCACATACAGCAAATCACACTGTGCAGGGCTAGCCTCCATCAGGGAAATTTCACAGTGTGCTCTTTCTCTCCTCCTCTTCCTCCTCCACATACGTGTACACACACACACACACACAGAGTTTAATTTTGCTGTAGTTATTATTCATCACTGCCTATTGTCCTTACACCAGGCTCCTCATAGCACACAGCCTAAGGTGATCACCTCAATTCACCCGACAATAGGGACAGTTCATGTTAAGCTATTACTTAAAACTTAAATCCACACTATTTTAGGTTATGTATGACACAAGGAGAGATAGGATAAAAAGTTGTGAAGAGGAATCAAGGAGGATGAAATAACTCCACAGAGGGCAGTATCCTATCACCAAATCATCCTTTATTTACATGTCGATAGTCCTGAACACTGATTTAGCTTTCTCAGAGCCAACACTCAAGAGTGAATAGAACCTCTGGCACTCCTGCTTATATCTGTCATCCAGGGCTCACTGAGTGGACCAGATTAACAGTCCCAATCAGGGAACTCCTATTTTATGAGGTCCATCCGGCTGACCTCATTACAATCACTACTTCGTTCCCCCTCTGAGTCTAAGGGCAGAGGCCGGTTCTTTTTTTGTGGCTCCTCTTAGGGTGTTTTAGCACCTGGTCAGGTTCCTCCAACTCTGCCTCTGTTACGGGTAGCATGTAATGCACAGTAGCTTGCCTCTTGCACCCGGAACATCTCAGAAGACGTTCATTCTCCTCTTCAGGAAGCACAGGTGGCAAGGCAGAATCATCCTTTGTGTCCATCTCAGATTCTGAGGTATCTTCAATGCATGATGGAGAGGGAGAACCCACAGGTTCTGGAACAGTCGGAAAGGCAGTTGAGGAGCTGGACATGGTTTTGCTCTCACACTGTTTGCGAGTTTGCAGCTTTCATATCGTCCCCACACTTGTTCAGGACAATCGCACTCACCCGAACTTCATACGTCACTGGACCTGACCACGTGTCAACCATGCTTCTTACACATGCAGGGCCATTCCCGTGGTTCCTACACCAGACTTTGTCCCTGAAGTAAATCGTGTCTCTCGATTAGCAGAGTCTTGTATCCAGCACTGGCGTTCCTGATGCCGGTTCACCCCAACCCCAGGAAGATCGTATTTAACCTGGTGCAAATCTTCTCTCCATTAGCAGCTCTGCTGGCGCTATCCCTGTAATTGCATGAGGGATAGCCCTATAATCAAATAGGAACTGGGACAGTTTCGTATCTAGTGATGTTGTAGACTGTTTCTTTAAGCCTGCCTTCAATGTTTGGACTGCTGTTTCTGCAAGACCATTGGATGATGGAGCTGTCCTTATACGATGGCTACCATTCAACTTTAGGAAATACTCAAACTCCCTGCTGTAAATGATGGCCTGTCATCTGTAACCAACACTTTTGTTCCATGTATTGCAAAAGATGCATACATGTTTTCTGTCATCGTACCCACGCTTGGCAAATGAACTCTTTGCACATCCAGCTAGTTTGAATGGGCGCAATGACTAAGAACACCGAGTCCATGAAAGGACCTGCATAGTCGACGTGCAGGGTTTACCCAGCCATTCCCACAAATGCGGGGGAGCTGCCGGCAATAATTTTTTGTCCTTGTTGGCACTCTGGACACTGCCCCATCAACACAGCTATGTCTGCATCCAATCCTGGCCACCAAACAAAACTTCTCGCCAATATTTTGGAAACCGCTGAATTGACCTTAGTGAAGTTCAGCCGGTATCTGGCAGCGACCTTTGGAGAGGACAATCACTCTTGCTCATAATAATATGCCTTCCTCTATCGTGATCTGGTCTCCCTGGGTCCAAAAAGCTTTTAAACCTGGTTGTGATGGGCCTTTGGTATCTCCCATCACTACCAGCTGTTTTTAGTTTCGCCCAGACCAGATCTTTCTGCATACAAAGTCTGATATTTGTCAGCTGTGACTGGAAGTGTGTCCAGAAAATTTAAAACCATTACAGACTCGTCAAGCAACCTTACAGATACTTCATGACCAGTACTGAAATAGTTAAGGATAACATTAAACAGAGATTTTGGGGTCCTATAAAAAAACTCCTTAAATTCAACCACGGTAAGATCAAATCATTTATAAACCACTTGGCATAGTGATATTATCACTGGACTAGTAACCGAGACTCAGGTGTTGTTCCGGGGCGGGGGGCGCAAATCTAAATCCCAGCAGGGTAGATAGTAGAATTTGAATTCAATAAGATCCTGTAATTAAACATTTAATTGTGACCGCGAAACAATAACTGGGTGTTATAAAACCTCTCTGGTTTACTAATGTCCATTAGGGAAGGAAACTACGGTCCTTACCTGGTCTGGCCTACATGTGACTCAGACTCTTAACTGAGATGGACTCTACTGTCCACTGGAATGGTCTAGCAAGCTACTCACCAAGAAAAACTCTCAAAAAGTAATGAAATTAGACAGACCACTTGGCATCAACTAAGGAATCAGAAACTGGGGATGGTGTCAAAATTAGGAGAGCTCCCTCACAGCTAATCAAGCAACAGCTTTACACAGCCATGCTCACAGAAACAGACACCACCATCACCATTTCTGGGTATGACCTGTCTGCTAGCAGCAGAGATGGTGGTACAGTAGTATACAGTTGGGAGGGAATTAGTTTGGGACTCCTAAGTATTGACACCAGACCTTAGGAAGGCTTATGTCATCAACTCAAACGTTGGCAAAGAAACCTCCTGCTGATGACCATGTATTGTGTGACCTCGGCTGATGAATTAGCACTCCTCCATGTTGGACAACACTTGGAGGAAGCACTGAGGGTGGAAAGGGTACAGAACGCACTCTGGGTGGGAGACTTCAATGTCCATCATCAAGAATGGCTTGGCAACAACACTTCTGACTAAAGGACATAGCTTCCAGACAGCGTATGAGGCAGGTGACAGAGGAACCAACAAGTGGGAAAAATATACATAACCACATCCTCACAAATCTGCCTGCCACAGATGCATCTGTCCAAGACAGTATCCTTAGCAGTGACAACTGCAAAGTCGCATTTTCACACGGAGGACATTGTCCACTTGTGTTATACAGGACCATGCTAAATGGGACTGACTTCAGACAGATCTAACAACTTAGGACCAGGCACCCAAGAGGTGCTGTGGGCATCAACAGCTGTAGAATTATACTCCCAACATAATTTGCAACCTCATGGCTCAGCATATTCCACCGGTGTACCATTACCATCAAGCCAGGTTACTAACCCTAATTCAATGAAGTGTCTGGGGATGGACATCAGGAACAGCTTGGTTAGCCCTGTCCCCCATATAATGTAGATATTTAACTACAAGAAGGCAGTCTGCATATGACTGAGACTTTTCATGAGCTGTTGAACATGGAGAGGCTTCACCCCTAATGTCATGAGTGTTTCAGAGTTTAGACGGGCAAGCTAGCAGCTGCACCAAGTGTTCTTAAAATGAGGTGTCAATCTGGTGAAACTACAAACAGGACTATTTGTATGCCAAACAGCAAAAACAATAAGTGATAGACAGGGGTGAGCAATGAGCTTGGCAGTAATGAGTTTATGCACTCTTCATGGATATTTAAAACACCTTTTTTGAAATCCAAGGGTACTTGATCTACTCCAAAGGACACTTCACCCTATCTAAAGGGGGACCTTAACTTCTCCAATGATGCTCTGGAATCAGATTCAAAAGGACACCATACCACTCCAAAGGGATGTCCAGATATTCTGGCTATCCAGAGGAATATACAAAGATCAGATTTGTTCTTACTAGATTGACTCTGCACACTTGAGGTTTTACAATTCAAGACTCCAAAAATCCCACTTGAAATGGAGACAGTTGGCGACTTAAATGGCCAGCTGCTTCAGTAACCTATCCAAAAGCAAATCTGATCATGGGAAAGTACTGTGTTTGGAGGTGTGACATCCAAGTTCTGAGCTTAGCTGTAATTTTTGCTACAGCAGAATGTCTTTCCATGGAGGTGAAAATGGTAGACCAGTCTGGAAAGAGATTCTCCATACTGGCAAAAGTGTAGGCCCTAGTGTCAGAGAACTAAGACGTGAATAAAGATTGCAGAAACTTGAGCTTTCAGTATCACAACAATGGGATTTAGTTGAAGTTTGTGATCTGGGGAATGCAAAGGTAGAAGATAGAAAAATTATTTTCAACCGATGTGCACAATTAAGATAAAGAACGAAGACTCACAGTTTTACCTCCCAGACCCGCATACAGAAAGGAATTCCAGATAGCAGTGAACTATAAACCTAAGACATTTTTAAAAAGAAGCACTATATGCTACAGTATGTTAAAAAAAACCTTGCCATCTGTGTTGTCGTTTTGAAATTAAAACTTTTAGGGCATGCAGATGATTGGCACATATTACCTGGCATGCCACTTTTGCTTCTAAGTGTAGAATTCTCTGTATAACAAATTTTTATTGAGAAGGAGGAGAGTTGATAGGTTGCTAAGTACAAAAACCATTTTCCTGAACAATTTGTTAGTATTTTGACAAAAACGTACAAATGATTATATTAGACAGATTATATGGGACAGTTGTCAGTCCCAATTTGGTTGAACTACTCAATGATTGAAAACTATTCCCCTTCCCTAGAAGCAATACAAAACAACTCAGGTCCATCATCCAAACCTATTCTGTAATCTGATTTCCAAGTTATTCTTTGAAACAATTTATTTTCTTGAACATAATTGTAATCTACAACACTAAAGCAATTCAGTATCAAACTAATTTCCTTCCTCTCTCAAACATATGGTCAACTGTCAGATGGCTACTGCTGTTCTGAGAGAAGATTGCTGACCGACCCATAAACCAGGGCTGACACCAGAGACCTCCTTACTTGCTACTGTGTTCCATGTGGGTTAAACTAAATCATTTAGCCCATAGGGTTTTATTTTCATGCGAGATAATTTCCCACCATCTTCACACCCAAGGACATTAGAAAAGGATCAGTTACTCTATAGAATCAAATTGAACAATTTTTTACTTTGTTCTGCATGTCGCTTCAGTTATTTTCACCAAAGTGGGAGCAAGCTTCGAAAATGCACGTTTGTGACTTCGTTTTCGGCTCATTGTTGGACTGTTTTGCTGAGATGGCCCACCTGATAAAACAAATAAAATTAGAGACACGTTAATAAACACTTACTGAAGATAAATAGAGGAACAATTTTGATTTTCTATTTTGCGTGGGTCTGGGAGGACCTTCTTCACTTTTAAGAAAGAATATTTTTAAGATAAAGTTCAGGGAGCTGACTGGTTTCATTGTCTGAGGAATGGGATTGTAATTCAACTTTTATTTTAGGAAAATGACAGAAATGTTTTTACTGTCGTACGAGGTTATTCCTTTACTCCATTCTCTGTTACTGCAGAACAACATTAGAAAGTTGAGGCAACTGATGTTCCTTCATTGTCCTGTATTTAGTGTTTCAATTAAATTCCTTAAGGTCATCTTTAATCTCAGGTTACATGGTTCATCACAGACTGTGGGGAGTTCTACAAGTGAGTTGCAGCAATTTTTATGGATTTAATTTTTATTTTTAAAAATATGAGACAGAACGTGTGAGGTGAATTTTAATCCACGAATTGGGTGAGAAATTAATATTTTAAAAACTTCAAAACCTAATCCTAACCTAAACAATTTTAAAATAAACAAAAGCAAATTACTGTGAATACTGGAAATCTAAAAAAAGACAAACAAAATACTAAGCAGGCTGGCAGTATTTGTGGTAGGAGAAACAGCTAACATTTCAGATCTGTGACTTTATATTAGGAGGGGTGGATAGCCAACCTGTTCCCACACCTGCCTCCCCCAGCAAAGCTCAGAACTCCACAATTATCCATTCCAGAATGGGGATTGGAACCCAGGGGTCAGGATGGAACCATTTTTAGTTCCTTTTGTGTATATAGATAAGTTGGACTTGGGCACACAGACAACAATCTCAGCTTACTGACAACACAGGACTAGGAGGTTTAGCAAATAGTGAGGAAGACTATACAAGACTGTACGAAGATACAGGAAGATTAGCTGAATGGACAGTCAAATAGCAAATGCAAAGAAGGACAAGATATGCAATGTGGGAAGAAAAACAAGGAATGTGAGAATGAAAGAAAGCCACTGAAGGTTTTAAGAGTTTGAAATATTACTTCCTGAAATATATGCAGATAGATAAAGACATTAAAAACAAATCACCAGACTGAGTCAAGTAAATAAATATGGGCATAATAAAGAAACAATGATAAATTTATATAAATCGATGTTCAGGCCATCCCGATAATATTAAAGTCCACTTTTGGATTCACTATTTTAGAGAGGATGCCAAAGCAATAGGATCACACCATACAGATTTACTGGGAATAATGTCAAGGTGAAAAACTAAGAGCAAATTAGAGATGCTGGAAATTTTTCAAATAAAATGGAAAGCTAAGATTTTTTTAAAAAATCAAAAAAAAGGATTCATTTGGAGTGAAGAGGAAAAGAATATATACTTTCATTGAAAAGTCCACAATAAGGCCATTGTTAATTTAAATGATTAGTAAGCAGGTTAGGAGAGTGTTGAGCAGAAACATAAGTTTATAAGGAGAGTTCGTTAGCACACAGAAGACGCAATGAGCTAGGTTTCAAGCATTATAATTGACAATTAGATAGATTTCTGAAACAGTGCAAGATACAAGGCTGGGGGAAGAAGTGTGATTAGGTTTCAATGATGTCATCAAGAGATGGGATTTGTTTTACAGTTAGCAGATTCTGAGGAAGGGTGTAGCAAATTTGGAAAGAGAAACATTTGACACAGAAAAGTGAATTATAGTTTTATTACCACAATCCGTTGGTGCATAATCCACAAATGAAAAAGCAAGGCTTACACTGAGGAAGTCTTTGTTCTGTAGATGAATTGAGCAACATCATAGCAGTGGCAGCATCGATATCCGAACCTAACGAGAAATATGCAAGTTCAAATGATCATAAAAAGTGATCATAAACAAACAACTTTTATATGAACCTTCAAATACACAAATCAACCCTAGCATGGCAAAGGGATGTACAAATGCTAAAATCTGCAATCAGGTCTCTTCACTAGTAAGTAAAATAATAGTTCTATTTTCCTGGGAGAACAGATACAAATTATGAACAACTTACTCTTACTGGCCAGATTTTAGTCAGCTACCAACAGCCAATTATAGTGCTAAGCTTTGGTAATCATAAGTACAAGTGTAGCATGGAAATTCTACACACAACAATTCCAGTGCTGCCAACAATGAAAAAGGTATCCACACACTCCAGCTGATGGGGGACCTGGCTGAGGTGTGTAAGATTATGACGGCATGGATGTGGTGGATAGGAAGCAGGTGTACTCTTTAGTGAAGGGATCAATAACAAGGGGTTATAGTTGTAAGGTGAAGGGCAGGAAGTTTAGAGGGGACTTGATGAAACGTTGTTCACCCACAGGGTGGTGGAATCTGGAATGCACTGCTTGGGATGGTAATAAAGATGGGAAAGGTCAATCTTTAAAATGTACTTGTATTATCACTCAAGGTCATAGCATTCATGGTTATGGGCCAAAGGGCCTCTTCTGTGTTTTTTTTCTTTCTTTCATTTGTGGGATGTGAGCCTCATTGGCTGGCTAGCATTTATTGCCTGTCCCTAGTTGCCCTTCAGAAGGTGGTAGTGAGCTGCCTTCTTGAACTGCTACAGTCCACCTGCTATGGGTTGACCCAAAATGCCATTAGAAGGAATTCCAGGATTTTGACCCAGCGACAGTGAAGGAAATACAATATATTTCCAAGGTCGCTGTGAATGCTTCAGCTTTATCTTTTGCACTTATTTGCTGGGCTCTTCCATCATTTAGAATAATCATTACAAAAGGTTTAAACTTTCAATTTCCCCAATCCCTGCTGGAATTGCACTGTGTGAAATATTGCATGAGCAACCTACCCTGTATTTGAGTAACCTATCAATGCTCAGTATCAAAACTCAACACGGTACTGGCAGCTCATAGAATCGTGCTTAATAGGAGTCAGGTGTTATATACAGACAAGGAGCAATAGAATATTCAATTACTGCACTGTAATTTAATAAGATCATAGCTAATCTGATTAGAACTTCAAATCCACATTCCTGTCCATACCTGATAATCTTTCAACCCCTTGCTCACCAAACATTTAGCCACCTCTGCCTTAAAAATATTCAAAATCTTTGCTTTTGCTGATTTTTGGGGAAAAGAGTTCAAAAGGTTTATGGTTGGCCAAGGGAAAGAAATTCACCTCATCTGTTTAACAGATGACCTCTTATTTTTAAAACAGTGACCTCTAGTTCTTCAAGGCACAAGGGGAAAAAAGTTGGTAAGGGAAAGGGAAATAGAAGATTTTTCCCCTTTATTTCTCTTTGGAGAGTTGGTTCAGTTAAATGGCGTTTTGTCACATGTCTGAAAAGGCTTAAAGTACATGGGAGTAAATATTAGGACATTTACATTGATATTTTTAAAGTTAAAAGTGTCAGCCATTTTATATTACAAAAATTTACTTTATAAAAAAAAAATTCATTCATTTACAGGATATGCACATCGCTGACTAGGCCAGCATTTGTTATCCATTCATAGTTTTCTTTGAATGTAATGGATCATTAAGTTATTTTAGAGGTCTGTTTAGCATAAACTACATTGTTGTAGGTCTGCAGTCACGTGTCAGCTAGACCAGGTAAGGCTGGCAATTTTACTTCCTTAAAGGATTGTGATGGGTTTTTATGGCAATTGATGGTTGATTCGTGGTCAGCATTAGACTTTAGATTTTTAATTCCAGAGCTTTATTGAAATTAGATTCTACCAGCTGTTGATGTGGCCCCAGAACATTATCTGGGTCTCTGATTTACTAGTCCAGTGACAATACTACTGCACCATCACCTCTCCCAAGGGAGTCAAGAAGTAATTCCCACTTGTACTCTCTGTTTATCAAAGTATGCTAGTTTCTAAAAAGAAAAAATAAACTTACCTTTCTGATGGCAGCTTTGAAGCTGAGGTGACATTGTTGTGAGGTGATGAGGAGGTGGAGATGCGCTGAAAGAAACATCAATAAAAGAATACTTTTAAAAAACAAACAGGCTTTGGCACTTGCTGCAGTGCAATCTCGCAAGTACTACTGCCCATGTGGCCACTCTTATGAGTATGAGACTAGATAGTGAATACAAACAAACTGTTTGATGCCGGAGACGTCACAACTCAGCCTTATTTTTTGCTTATCGGATATCCTTACACAAAGACACTTTTCCAGTGGAAGCCCTGGCTGGTTTCTTTTCCCTGGTCAAAGATAGTTGTAGCATCCAAATTGCTTCCTCAGTTGAGATTAACTAGGATCATCAGAAATCCAGAACCAAACCAAATATTGTAGAAACAGAACATATCAATCACATTGTTATGATAGCACGTCTGCTCCATCTTCACCTAATTAAGATGGGTTAAACTGAAGTTTTCACCTCGCAGTTATCCTTCGTGACTTTCAGCATTTCCTGCAATTTTATAAATCATGAATCAACTGCTGAGAAAAACAACAGACACCTGCCTTTTATCCATTTCCAGTGCCGTTAGAAATGTATCTAGGAGTTTCCTCAAGTTGAAATTACATCATTAATGATGTAAAGGTTAAGACTGTATAACTCTGTAAATCACTCCAAGATGCACCCCCACATGTAAGTACTGATGGACCTTAAGTACATCACATTCACTTCTCAACCTTCTTCAGATTACAGATATTGAGATACGGTGTAGTAAAATTCCACAAGTTTTAGCCTTTCTTTACTACCTTGTATTCAAATATTAAGAATGCTCATTGCAGAAGGGTCAGCAATATAGTCAGCTATGTAGAATTGAGAGAAAAACCTGCCAAAACAGGGGAAGGGTGAAAGGAAAAGGGAGACAACAAATGAGACTATAACACCACAAGATATAACAGCAGAATTAAACCCTTCAGCCCATCTGCTCCTCTATTCAATCATGGGTGACATTTCTCAACCCCATTCTCCTACCTTCTCCCCATATTCTCCTCTGCAGTATGGAGTTCCACAGATTAACCACCCTCTGGCTAAGGAAATTCCTCCTCATCTCAGTTCTAAAGGGCCGTCACTTCACTCTGAGGCTGTGCCCTCAGTTTCTCGTCTCTCTAACTAGTGGAAATATCTTCTCTACTCTGTCTAGATGTCTCACTTTTTTAAAAAAAGTTTCAATCAGATTCCCTGTCATCCTTCTAAACTCCACTGAGTACAGAACCAGAGACCTCAACTGCTCCTCATATGACAAGCCCTTCATCCTCAAAACCATTTGTACAAACTCCCTCCACTGGACTCCCTCTAACACTAGCACATCCTTCCTTAGAAATGGGGCTCAAAACTGCTCGCAATATTCCAAATGCAGTCTGATCAGAACCTACACAGCATCAGCAGTACATCTCTGTTCTTGTATTCTAGCCCTCTTGAAAAGAATGCCAACATTGCATTTGCCTTCCTAATTACCAGCTGAACCTGCATGTTAACCTTAGGAGAATCCTGAACCAGGACTCCCAAGTCTCTTTGTGGTTCAGATTTCCAAAGCTTTTCCCTGCATAGAAAATAGTCTATGCTTCTATCCTTCCCACCAAAGTGGATAACCTCATATTTGCCCACATTGTTTTCCATCTGCCACGTCTTTGCCCACTCTCCTAGTGTGTCCAAGTCCTTCTGCAGCCTCCCCGCTTCCTCAGCATTACCTGTCCCTCCACATATCTTTGTGTCACTTGCAAACTTAGCAACAATGCCCTCAGTTCTTTCTGATTGTGCACTTGTCTCAACTTACTTCCTGGAGGTTTAATTTTGGTACACAATGTGTAGATGGGGAGATCAGAAATGTAATAATTAGAAAACAATTAAGGACATTTGTCTTATAAAACAACTCTTTTACTTTGTTTATTGCTCCCTCCCATTACCTGCTGAATAATCCCATTGTGTTGATCCAAATAAGGACTACCAAAAGATGTGCTGGATTTGTGATCACAATATAGTGAACCACAACCAACAAGAGTTGGTTGCTCCTATTATACGAGGTTGACCATAGCTGGATTATCTGCAATTCACTTACTGCACTGTTGTTAATACAAATATATTAGTTTTTTAAACTGACAGACTGAAGCAAAAATTTCAGTCGATGTGCAGCTCCCCCACACAGCTCTTGATCCTCAATAGTTTGAACTTTCCTGCAATACAGTGCACCAATGTAAGGGGTTGTAATCTGCAACAGTATTGAACTACACCTATTATACTCACATAATTTTCATTGTGTAATGCAAAACATTGCCCTGTAATGTGCTTCGAGGGTAACGACAGAACACTAAAGGAGAAAGAAGAGGGTTTTCTGGGAGAAAAAGGAGTAAAAGGAGGCCAATGAATGCAGAGAGACATAGTGGCAGGATGAGATGGTAAGGAAGGGGCTTCAGTGTAGACAACTGTGACTAAGTGACTGATGATAGAACAAAAGAAGACCAATAAGTATGTCATCATCATGATGAGAAAGTACACACAGAAAGCTGGGCTGAGAGATCAAAAGCATCAAGAAAGATAGTGAGACAGACCTACAGTTACATTGCATGGTGTTGATTTTGGCTAATATGGTTTAGTACTGTGGGGAGAATAAACCAACTGGGAGGCCTCAAACAGGTAAGAAAACACATGTGTGACTTTAGAAGGAAAGCTACTAAGTTGGCGATGGACTAATTTAAAGATAAAAGTAATTCTCACATAGTATGATAACAGAGATATTGCAAAGTATAAGGATTGAACTAGAAAATAGGGATCGTTTGATGTCATTAAGAATGTGAGAGAAGAAGTTAGATGATCTGTCCTCGTAAGCAAAGGACAGCCATATTTGTTCTTTTCCTTCATGGCCACTGTTCTAGGCTCCAGTGTTTTAATGAGATAACAAGGTATAGAGCTGGATGAACACAGCAGGCCAAGCAGCATCAAAAAACCTGACTCTCCAAATCATGTTTGGGGTCAACAATCTGTTTTCACTTTGTACCTTCCAATGTAAATGCTGTTTGTAAATATATTATTGTAAAATCATTAAATGACTACAATACAAAAAGGAGGCCATTCAGCCTTCCCTCCATCTTAAAATGTAAGAAGTGGTGATGATTACTGATGATTACACAATGTTCAACACCATTTGCAACACCTCAGATTCTGAGTTAGCCCCAATCCATATTCAGCAGAACCTACACCACAGCCAGACATGGGCTAAAAAATGGCAAGTAACATTAGTGTCTTACAAGTTTCAGGTACTGACAATCTCAAACAAGAAAGTATCTAGTCATCACCCTATGATGTTCACTACATTCCCATCACTGAACACCCGCGAACAACATTGTGTAGGTTACAACTGGCCAGAACTTGAATGGGACTAGCCAAGTAAGTAGTATGGCTACAACAGCTGGTCAGAGGCTTCAAATTTTCCACCAAGTAACTCACTTCCTGTCTCCCCAGTGTTTGTTCAACCATCTATAAGGCACATCAGGAGTGTGACAGAATACTCTCCACCTGCTTGAATAAATGCAGCTTCAACAACACGCAAGAAATTCAACATTATCCAACAGCCTGATTGATTGGCACCCAATCCACCACATTTAACATTCAGTACCAATGCACAGTGCAGCAGTCTGTATCATCTACCAGATGCACTGCAGTAACTCAAAGTTCTTTCAAGAGCACCTTCTAAACTCATGACTTCCACCACCTAGAAGTACAAAGGCAGCAGATGCAACATCACAACCTGCACGTTCCCCTCCAAACCACATGACTATTGACTAGGCTCTGCAGGGATGCCCGAGACCAAATGGAACAAGGGAATATGTGAATTAAGGGATAATTGAGCAAGTACTTGACTGGGTGTATTTGGGGAATAAGTAATCAGTGCAGTTGAAATTTTGAGATGTGTACGTTATGCAAAGTAAACCTCTGACTAGAGAAGTACATGCCTAGGCTCTTGTCTAAACAACCTTTGCCCACTGGTATTTAACAAGCACACACCATTCGGATTTGGAACTATATCACCATATCTCATCACAGGGTCAAATTCCTGGAACACCCTTCATAACAGCACTGTGGGTGTACCTACACCCAACAAGTGCAGATTTTGAGAAGCTAGCTTACCATCACTTTCCCAAGGGGAATTAGGGATTGGCAGTTATTGGCTCGTGGCCTAGCTAGTAATGCCTACATCCCATAAATGAATTAAAAACAATTCTAGTAAATCTTTTGGACACCTTCTGTATTGTTTTCATATCCTTTCTAAAGTGTAGTACCCAGAACTGGGCACAATATTCCAGTAATAGTTAGCATACATAGAATGTCACTCGTTCAATTCCTAGTCAAGCTGCGTTAGCTGATCCTAGTCAAAGCCAGTAACAAAGGCATTTGTCCTCCTTGCACCTGGAATGGCAAGAGGGTACTATAAACTCAGCATATTAGTAATAAAGGGAACTCCAAAGACATGAGGGGGCAGCTGGCAAGAGTTGATTAGAAGGGAACCCTAACAGGGAAGATGATGGAGCAGCAATGGCAGGACCTTCTGGGGTAATTCAGGAAGCATAGCAGAAATTCACCCCAAGCAGGAAGAAACATCCTAAGGGGAGGATGAGGTAACCATATCTGACAAAGGAAATCAGGGACAGCATAAAAGCAAAAGAAAAAACACACAATGTGATAAAGATTGAAAGGAAGCCAGAGGATCAGAAAGCCTCTAAAAACCAGCAGAGGAGAACTGAAAAAGATATGGAGGAAGATAACAAAAAATGAGAGTAAGCTAGCTAATAAAAAAAACTCATACAATCTTCCTTTATTTTAAGTTATCAGAAAGGTAAGTAAGAGGCATAGTGGACATTGGACCGCTGGAAAATGAGACTGGAGAAGTAGTAATGGGGAACAAAGAAATGGCAGAGGAACTGAATAGGTGCTTTGCATCAGTTTCCACAGTGGAATTCACCACATAAACCAAACTTCAAGAGTCGGGGGCAGAGATGGGTTTAGGGGCCAAAGAGAACACGCTGAGGAAGCTGAAAGGATAAAATCACCCGGACCATATGACTACACCCAAGAGCTCTGAAGGAGATAGCTGAGGGGATTGTAGAGGCATTGAACAAAGACCAAAGAACAGTACAGCACAGGAACAGGCCCTTTGACCCTCCAAGCCTGTACCAACATAATTTTCCCTTCCATACGAAAACTGCCTTCACTTACGGGATCCATATCCCTCTATTCCCTTCCTATTCAAGTATTCATCCTTCTTGAATGTTGCTTCCACCATGATCTCTGGCAACGTGTTCCAGGCACTCACCTCCTTTGTGTTAAAAACTTGTCTCACATATCTCTTTTAAACTTCCCCCCACCCCCCTTTACATTTTGAACCTGTGTCCCTAGTAATTAACCCCTCCACCCAGGGAAAAAGCCTCATACTTTCCACTCTATCTATGCCATTCTCAATCTTGTAAACTTCTATCAGGTCGCCCCTCAACCTTCTGTGTTCCAGTGAAAACAAACCCAGTTTATCCAGTCATAGGTAAAATCCCCCATACCATGCAACATCCTGGTAAACATTTTCTGTACCATATCCAAAGCATCCACATCCTTCTGGTAGTGTGGTGACCAGACTGTACGCAATGTTCCAAATGTGGCCTAACTAAAGTTCTATAAAGCTGCAGTATAACTTGTCTATTCTTATTCTCAATGCCCCTTCCAATGAAGGCAAACATGCCAGAAGTTTTTCTTTTTTACTACCTTACCTACCAGAGCTGCCACCTTTCGTGATCTGCACACCCAGATCCCTTTGCATTTCAGTACTTATAAGGGTTTTGCCATTCACCGTATAATTTCCACCTGTACTTGACCTTTCAGAATGCATCGCCTCACATTTGTCCAGATTAAATTGCATTTGTCATTTTTCTGCCCATGCCTCTGACCGATTTATAATCCTGCTGTATCCTCCAACAATCTTCCTCACCATCCACAACTTCACCAATCTTTATATTGTCTGCAAACCTACTAATTAGACCAACTGTTTTCCTCCAAATTGTTTAAGTAGATCACGAACATCAGAGGTCCCAACACTGATCCCTGTGGAACACCACTAGTCACAACCCACCATTCCAAAAAACATCCTTCCACTGCTACCCTCTGTCTCCTATGACAAAGCCAGTTCTGTATCCATCTCGCCAGCTCACCCGATACATTTGACTTCATCTTTTGTACCAATCTGCCATGAGTAACCTTGTCAAAGGCTTTACTGAAGTCTATGTAAACAACATCAACTGCTTTTCCCTCATCAATCACCTTTGTCACCTCCTCAAAAAAAACTTGATCGAGTTTGTGAGGCACAACCTCCCTTGCACAAAACCATGCTGTCTGTCGCTAATAAGTCCATTTGCTTCTAAATGCGTATAGATCTTGTCCCTGAAAATCTTTTCCAATAATTTCTCTACCACTGATGGGAGACTCACAAGCCTATAATTTCCAGGATTATCCCTGTTACTCTTCTGGTTATTCTCCAGTCCTCTGGGACCTCACCTGTGGCCAAAGAGGACACAAAGATGTTTGTCAATGCTCCAGCAATTTGTTCTCTTGCCTCCCTCAATATTTTGGGATAGATCCCATCAGGACCTGGGGACTTACCTACCTTAAATTTTTTGAAGATGCACAACACCTCTTCCTTTTTAATAGCGACTTGGCTTAGAAACTTGACACTTCCTTCCCTGAGATCATCCTCCATGAATTCCTTCTCTTTGGTGAATACCGACACGAAGTATTTGTTTAAGATCTCACCTACCTCTTCTGGCTCCACACATAGATTCCCTCCTTTGTCCTGGAGTGGGTCAACCTGTTCCCTGGCTACTCTGTTGCTTTTCATAAATGTATAAAAAGCCTTGGGATTCTCCTTAATCCTGTTTGCTAATGACTTTTCATGACCCCTTTTAGCCTTTCTAATTTCTTGTTTAAGTTCTTTCCTACTTATACATGTCAAGGGCTCGTCAGTTCCCATCCTTGTAGAGCTCACAACATTTCTGTTCATCCAAGGTTCGCATAACTTGCCATACCTGTCCTTCACTCTCACAGGAATGTGCCGCTCCTGAAGTCTTATCAACTGCTGTTTGAAATACTCCCATATGCCTGATGTGGATTTACCCTCAAACATTCTCCAGTTCCTGCCTAATATTGTTGTAGTTCGCCTTCCCCCAATTTAACATTCTGCCCAAGGACTGCTATTATCCCTATTCACAAGTATCTTAAAACTTACGGTACTATGGTTACTACTCCTGAAATGCCCCCCCACTGAAATTTCACTCATCTGGCCAGGCCCATTTCGCAAAACCAAGTCCAGTATAACTCCTTCCCTGGTTGGGCTGTTTACATATTGTGTCAAGAAAGCCTCCTGAATGGTCCTTACAAATTCAGCCCCATCCAATCTCCTAGCACATTGTGAGTCCCAGTCAATATAGGGGAAGTTAAAAATCATCCACCACAACAACCTTGCTGTTTTTACATCTTTCCAAACCCATCTACATATTCTCTCCTCTATCTCCCGCTGGCTGTTGGGAGGCCTTGGTCATGATCTTTCAGGAATGATTGGTCCCAAAGGGCAGGAAAATGGCTAATGCAACACTTTTTTTTTTTCGGGGACGAAGGCAGAAGTCCGGAAAACTTTCTTTGTTGGTAAAATTTCAGAATCTAATATTAAGAGTGAGATTGTGAAGTACATACTTGAAAGTGCATGGTAAAATCGGTCTGAGTCAGCACAGTTTCAATAAGGGGAGGTCATGACTGACAAACCTATTAGATTATTTGAGGATATAACAAGCAAGCAAGGGAGAGCCAGTGGACATGATCTATTTCAATTTCCAGAAGTCCTTTGACAAGATGCCACAGAGGAGGCTGCTAAATAAGAGCCCATGATGTTAGGGGCAATGTACCAACATGGATAGAGGTTTGGCTGCCAGGCAGAAGGCGGAGAGTAGGGATAAAGGAATCTTTTTCAGCATGGTATACAGTGACTAGTGGAGGTCTGCAAACAACTTTCACATTATACATTAATGATCCGGACGATGGAACTGAGGGCATTGTTGCTGAGTTTGCAGATGACAGGAAGATAGGTGGAAGGACTGGTAGTGTTGAGGAAACAAGGAGGCTGCAGAAGGACTTGGATGCACTACGAAAGTGGGCAAACATGTGACAGTAGAATACAATGTAGGAAAGTGTGAGGTTGTGTACTTGGATAGGAAGAACAGAAGTGCAGACTACTTTCCAATTGGGGAAAGGCTTCAGAAATCTGAAGCACAAAGAATGAAAAGGACACCCTCTTTAACAGAATGGCCATATACTCCATTAAGTGAACATGCTCCAAGGATGGATGGAGCTGCAGCTCCTGCTTGCTGTAAAACTTGAGCCAAAGTCTTGTCAGAATCACTTACAAATGGTGAGAAGAGATCTGCCCCATTGATCAACAAGAAAGAATACATGCAGCTGGAGACTGTAGCCTTTACCAGCATGATTGCTGCATGTCCTGGGGGTCCATATAACAGAATTCCATGACTGGAGGTCACCCCGATCCTAGTTCAAGATTCTCTTGGTTAACACGCAAGTTCAGTTGGCGGTTTGGAAGGCAAATCCAATGTTAGTATTCATTTCAAGAGGATTAGAATACAAGAGCAGAAATGTACCTCTGAGGCTGTACAAGGCCCTGGTCAGACTGCATTTGGAATATTAGGAGCAGTTTTGGGCCCTGTATCAAAGGAAGGATGTGCACGCATTGGAGGGGGTCCAGATGATTTTCACAAAAATCATCCCAGGGGTGAAAGGCTACTTACGAGAGGAATGGTTGAGGACTCTGGGTCTATACTCAATGGAGTTTAGAAGGATGAAACTTACAGAATACTAAGAGGCCTGGATACAACGGACACGATGACCACGGTACCACTTGTAGGAGACTAGGACCTGAGATCACAGCCTCAGAGTGAAGGGACGACCCCTTAGAACTGAGATGAGAAGGTATTTCTTCAGTCAGAGAGTGGTAACTCATTGCTGCAGAAGGCTGTGGAAGCCAAGTCATTGGATGTATTTTAAACAAGAATAGGTAAGTAATTGACTGATAAGGGGATCAAGGGTCATGGGGAGAAGGCAGGAGCAAGAAGTTGGTAAACATATCAGCCACGATCAAACGGCAGAACAGATTCAGTGAATCAAATGGCCTAATTCTGTCCTTGTACCTTTGGTATTGTTGGAGCAAGAAGACAGAAAAATTGAAAAAGAAAGAAAAAAAAACAACAAAATGTCGGACCTTGAATGGTTAAGATGATTTAAGAATCCCTTATGTAACATGTCAAGACTGGAAATATTGATGAAATACAACTACAATTAGCAATCTTCACATTGTCAGCATTCCTTCTAACCCATCTTATTACCCCTCTTGAAAACCTATAAAGCAAGGCACCTGCTCCTGCCATTTTATCTCTTATCAAAATCATGTACTTAACCATCAAACAGTATTGCCTTAGCTGAGACTGGGATCTGACTATATGGAAATTACTTTCTTTATTCTTTAGTGAAAATTTTACATTCAACTAACACAGAGACAGTGAGTTTACAATGGACTATTCCCTCATCTGACAATTTTCCCTCCAACACAAACTCTGTTGTAGACGTGAACTGAAGAAATTTTCTTTTGACAAGTTATTTTATCAAGAAAACAGTGCAACTCAGCCCAAACAGACCCTCACCTGATACTGACAAACCCACATTCCCCAGATGACGACATTGGATAATTACGAGAAACAAGAACACTGCAGTTGCCATACAGATCCTCAGTCAGTTGATATTGGCTATCTCAGCATAATTCCATGCTTAATAGAGTTCTGTACTTCAACATGCCCTGGAAAGTTCCTAAGATGAACTGAGCTCCTTTTGAATTGATCTGCAGGCAAAATATGTTTTGGTTCATCTTCCCCTCTCCATAAATAAATAAACCAGTTACTTATCACCCCATGTGCTGCAATTTTCCCTAAGGGTTGGGGGAGAATGCACGGAATAATCGGGCAGAATTTAAATTCTGGTAAGTTATGTTTGAGTGAATCACTGTCTGGGCCGCATAATTTTCTTGTTATGCAGCAGAAAATACTGACCTTTGAACCACACCCATCTGTTACATTGGTGATGCTATGCATAACAAACAGCATACCTAAATGACTGTACATGTTGATAATGAACAGCACACCTATTATCAGGAAATTCCCTGTACTTTGCAGGGTGAAATAAAAATTTTCACAATTCCAATAAACGGAAGTTGCAATGAGTCAAGTCTCATTAGGTCAGTCTTTCAGACAAGAGATATAAAGTATGGTTATTCCAGTGTGCTATACATATAATTAGTTACCAAGCAACATAACATGATGTACACATTTTCCCCTAATGTGTTCCCATAGTAACACCACAACTGGCTCATTTATTATGATTTCTGTGTCTTGATGAATTGAGATTGATCACTGCCTTAAAACGCCTTAGTGCTTTTTCACATCCTTTTTACATGACAAAGGCCATGAGAATATAAAATAATATCAATGAGGACTTTCTGATTTACTTTCAGGCTGACACAGCAGGTCACTTTATAGCAGGTTTAAGTTCCATATTAGAGAAATTTTCTCCTTCATAGAGCATTAAATATGGAGAAATGCTCTGTTAAATATACTCAAGGCTAAGATAAGATGGATTTTTAATCATTAAGGGAATCAAGGATTATAGAAAAAAGGCAGGAAAGTGGAGTTGAGGATTATCAGATCAGCTATGATCTATTTGAATAGTGGAGGATACTCAGTAGGCTGAATGGCATACTTCTGGTCCTACATCTTACAGTATTATGGTTGCAATTTGATTCCCCCTACCTCACCCCCAATACTGGTAATGGTGTGAAAGTCTGTATCAAAAATGATTAATGATTCTAACAATTCATCGACAAGCATTGCATTATCTACACAGCTGAAATGACAGAGAGTTTGAACAAATATTCTATTTTTGTAAACAGTGAAAGAACAAACCATATACAGACAGAGGTATTCCAATGAGTTAATACAGCTGAGGAACTTGAGATAATTAATATCAGCAAACAAAATACATTAAAAAAACTTGACAGACTAAAAGTTGACAAATCCCCAGGAATCTGATGACCTACATTTACTCAAAGAGATAGCTGCAGGGACAATGAATGCACTGGTTATGACTTTCCAAAATTGCCTAGATTGTAGAGGATGTCCTCAGCTGGAGTCAATATGACAGAAAAAAATGAAGGAAAGAAAATGCAGAGTATTATGGGTAGTTAACCTGTCATCTATCACAGGAAAATATTGGAATCTACGAATGAACTTAGAATATCACAGTATGATCAGACATAGGCAACATGGTTTGTGCTGTGCTGGCACCAATCCTGGGGAAACTAGGATTTGTATCATTGGGAAAGTCTACACCTAAACAGTACTGGGACTGGTGCTCTTGCTAACTATATAACTAGGGAATTGGAGCAGATTTAAACTAAATAGTGGGGGCAAGATCCCAAATTTGGGAACATGTGGTAAATACGCAACAAAGGAAGGAATTAATGTGGTAAACGGTAAAGAGACATTGACTAGCCAGGACAGAGGATGCAGATCGAAGAGCAAATCAGCAGATAAGACTAGAAGTTACAAAAATAATAAAAAGGACAAAACTTAAAGTACTGTATTTAAATGCATATTGTATTCAAAATAAAACAGATGAACTAGTATTGTGTACAGACTCACTAACAGTAAAGACATTATAGGACAGAGGAAGAAATAATGGGAGGTTGTCAAAAAAGATACAGCAATTATCACTGAAGATTTTAAACAAATTCAGAGAGGGTTCACTAGATTATTTGCAGAGGTGAAAAGCTTGTCATACAAGGAGAAATTGAGCAGTTTAGGCCTATACTCACTGAAGTTTAAAAAGGATGAGAGGAAGTCTAATTGAAGTATGTAAGATGCTAAAGGGGATTGACAAATACACAGAGTGAATATTTCTTCTTGTGGGGCAGTCTAGAATGAGGGGTCTTTTAAGCTAAGGATTGGCAGATTTAAAACAGAGATGAGGAGGAATTACTTCTCTTAAAAGGGTTGTCAATCTCTGGAATTCACTGTCCCAGAGTGTGGTGGACACTTAATAAATTTATGGGGGAGATAGACGGATTTTTAATTATTAATAGGTTCAAGGGTTATGGGGAGTGACAGGACAGTGGAGTTAAGGCAGAGGCGAGATTAGCCATGATCATATTAAACGGTAAAGTAGGCACGAGTTGCCTACTCTTACTCCTAGTTCTTAAGTTCTTTTGTACATATAGACAAGAAAATTCAGATCAGTAGAAGTAATAGAGGTAACAAATTCATTGAACGTTTTCAGGACAATTTCTTGGACCAGCATGTTACACCACCAAGCAGAGAGCAGGCTATACTAGACCCAGTTTTGTTCAACGAGAGAACCTTTGACCTCATAATGAAAGTTCCCCTGGGTAGCAGCAACCATAAGATGACTGAATTTTAAATACGGTTTAAGGGAGAGAAGTGTGGGTCCAAGACTACTTTTGAATTTAAAGGACAATTATGGGGGCAGAAAAGCAGAGCTAGCAAAAGTGAACTGGCAATTTAAGTTAAAGGAATAGGTGAACAGATATGCAATGGCAAACATTTAAGGGGATCTGCCAGAAAGCACTGAATTATGATTCCGACAAATAAGAACAAATTTCCTCAGGACAGACTCGCCATCCATAGTTAACTAGAATAAAATCAAAGATAGCTTCAAGCTCCAAGTAAAAACATAATTGTTCAAAGATAAGTGGCAAGTTGGAAGATTGGACAGAACGTAAAACACAGCAAAAAAAAATTCCAAAAGACTAAAAAGGAAAGAAAATAATAGAGTATGAGAGAAAGTTGGTTAAAAATATTAGAAACAGATAAGAAATTTTTCTTCAGATATTTAAAAAGAATTAACAAAAGTGTTAAATGTACACGAGTCTGGGGAATTAGTAATGGAAGACAAAAGAGTTGCCATAGGAGATGGGGCAATATGGTGGCTCAGTGGTTAGTACTGCTGCTTCACTGCGCCAGGGACCCGGGTTCAATTCCAGCCTCGGGCAACTGCCTGTGTGGAGTTTGCACGTTCTCCCCATGTCTATGCAGGTTTCCTCCAGGTACTCTGGTTTCTTCCCACAGTCCAAAGATGTGCAGGCTAGGTGGATTGGCCATGTTAAATTGCCCATTGTGTCTAGGGATGTGTGGGTTAGGTGAATTAGCCATAGAAAATGCAGGGATACAGTAGGTGGGCGAGTCTGGGTGGCATGTTGTTTGGAGAGTCCGTGTGGACCTGTTTCCACACTGTAGTGATTCTATGTATTGAGCAGATATTTTGCATTCATCTCCACTACAGGATATGAATAGCACCCAGGAAATATCTGTAAATAAGGAATGGAAAAGGGGAGAAGATTTCAAGAAAATACTATTACCAGTTAAGTCGTACTGAGTAACTGTTGGAACTGTGAGTTGACAAGTCACTAGGTTCTATGGATTACATCCCAGGGTCTTAAAGGAAGTAACCAGTGCAACTGTTGACATGTCAGTTTTAATTTTCCAAACCTCATGGGATTCAGGGATTCGTTTACATTGGAAAATAGCTAATGTAACTCCTTTATCTAAAAAGGGAGGACAGCACAAAGCAGGAAACTACAGGCCAGTTGGTTTAATATCTGTCATAAACAAAATGTTGTAAGTTATTATTAAATACTTTAAAACAAGGCACTTGAATAAATTCAAGATGATCAGGCAGAGCCAGCTTGGTTTTGTCAAAGAGAAATTAAATTTAAATTATTGGAACTCTTTGAAGTAGTAGCTTATGCTGTAGATGAAGGGGAGCTAGACTAAAAAAAGTCACACAGCATGGAAACCGATCCTTCAGTTCAACTAGGCCACGCCATGTTCCCAAACTAAACTAGTCTCACTTGCCTGTGTTTGGCCCATATCCCTCCAAACCTTTCCTATTCATGTGCTTATCTAAATGCCTTTTAAATGTTGTAACTGTACCTGCATCCACTACTTCCTCTGGTAGTTTATTCCACACACGAATCACACAGTGTAAAAAAGTTGCCCCTCATGTCCTTTTTAAAATTTGCCGCTCTCACCTTAAAAATGAGACCCCCAGTTTTGAACTCCCTCACCCTAGGAAAAAGACCCATGCTGCTGATCTTATCTGTGTCCTTTACGATCTAATAAACCCCTATAAGGTCACTCCTCAACTTCCTATGCTCAAGCGAGAAAAATCCCAGCCTATACAGCCTCTCCTTATAACTCAAACCATCAATTCACAGCAAATCCTGGTAAATCTTTTCTGAATCATCTCCAATTTAATGCTACCCTTCCTGTAGCAGGTCAACCAGAACTGTAGTCCAGATGAACCCTTGCCAAAGTTCTATTCAACTTCAACAAGATGTCCCAACTCCTGTACGCAATGAAGGCAAGCATACTAACCACCTTCTTAACCACCCTGTCAACCTGCAAATTTCAAAGAATTATGTACCTGAACCTCTAGGTCCCTCGGTTCTAGGACCCTACCATTAACTGTACAAGCCCTGCCCTTGTTTGTTTTACCAAAATGCAATACATTGCATTTATCCAAATTAAACTCCATCTGCCATTCCCCAGCCCATTGACCCAATTCATCAAGATCTCTTTGTAATCTTAGATAACCTTCTTCACTGCCCTCTATACCACTAATTTTGGGGTCATCTGCAAACTTACTAACCATAGAATGTAGAACGTCGATGTTGTGCCGAACTTTTACCCTAATCCTAAGGTCTATCTAACCTCCATCCCTATCTTATACTATCATCCGAATGCCTAATAACCGCTTAAATGCCGCTAATGAGGCCGACTCCACTACCCTCTCCGGCAATGCATTCCATGCCCCGACCACTCTCTGAGTAAACAGCCTACCTCTGACGTCTTCCCTATATCTACCTCCACTCACTTCATGCCTTCTATATTCTCATCCAAATCGTTTATATAAATGACAAACAAAAGTGGACCCAGTACCAATCCCTGTGGAACACTGCTGGTCACAGGCCGAGAGACAGTAAGAACTGCTGATGCCAGAGTCAGAGATAACACAGTGTGGAGCTGAAGGAACACAGCAGATCAGGCAGCATCAGAGGAGCAGGAAAGCTGACATTTCGAGTCGGGATCCTTCTTCAGAAATGGCCCCACCACCACCCTCTGTCTCCTCCCATCAAGCCAATTTTGTATCCAACTGACATACCCTCCCTGAACCCCATGGGATCTAACTTTACTAATTAGTCTACCATGCAGAACCTTGTCAAAGGCTTTACTGAAGTCCTATGTCTACCACTCTGCCCCCAACAGTCTTTTTGGTTACTTCCCTCGCACAAAACCATGCGGACTATCCCTTATCAGTCGTTGACTCTCCAAATGCATACAAACCCCCATCTTTCAGAATCACGTCCAACAACTTACCCACCACCGATGTCGGGCTCATAGATCTATAGTTCCCAGGCTTCTCCTTACAGTCTTTCTTAAATAAAGGCACAACATTAGCCACCCTCCAGTCCTCTACCACCTCAGCTGTGGTTACAAATTGTAAAATATTTCTGCTAGGGGCCCCGCAATTTCTTCCCTAGCATTCCATAATATCCTGGGTAGACTTGATAAGGTCTCAGAGATTCATCCACCTTTATGTTTTCTAAGGCCTCCAACACTTCCTCTTCGGTAACTAGTGGACGTATTGTGCTTAGATTTCCAGAAGGTACTTGATACGGTACCGCATCAAAGGTTATTGCGGAAAATAAAAGCTCATAGTGTAGGAACAGCTCCACCGCTCATCTTCCTAAACTCCATCGAGTACAGACATAGGAGCGGTTAAGCTCTCTGTATGACAAGCACTTCATTCCTGTGATCATTCCAGTGAACCTTCTCTGGACCCTCTCCAAGGATAGCACATCCATCCTCAGATACAGGGCCCAAAACTGCTCACAATATTCCAAATGCAGTCTGATCAGAGCCTGATACAGCCTCAGCAGTACATCCCTGCTTGTGTTCTACACTTCTCAAAATGAACGCTAAAATTGCATTTCCCTATCTAAGAGTCTTAAGTGTGCTCATAGAAGGAAGTTATACAGGAATTTAACATGCAATTTAGATGGCAAATAGCTTGGTCTTTATTTCAAGGGATCTGGAGTGCACAAATAAGGTTTTTTTTTAATAATTGTGCCAAAATTTGGGTGAAACTATACCTGGAATATTGACTACACACTAGGTTTCTATGTTTAAGAAAGATATATTTGCATTGGAAATGGTATATTAAAGTTTTACCTGATTGCTTCTTGGAATGAGAGGGCTATCCTATGAATGACAGGATGACTACATGAAGTCTATACTCTCTGGAATGTACAAGAATGAGGTGCTTTCATTGAAAGATAAAAATTTCTAAAGAAGCTTTTTCCCTCTGACCAAGGATTTTGGGACATTGGAGCATACCCTCAGGAAACGGGGTGGTTCATTTAGGACTGAGATGAGGACAAGCATCTTCAGGCTATGGGTTGTGGATATTTGGAATTCTGTCCCCAGTGGGTTATGATACTCCATTGTTGATTATAATTAGGGCTTAAATACATGTTTGGTCTCTCATGGAATCAAGGGATATAGGAAGTGGGTGGGAAAGTGAAATTCCCGATGAAGATTCGCCATGAATTGCAGAGCGAACTTGAGGGGTTGTATGACTGTTTCAATTTTGCATGTTCTTAAACCACCACACCAAATGAGATATACTAACTCGAAACAAAATAGCTGGCAACTTCTGGACAGTCCAGACATATGCATTTCAGCAGACATTCAACTCAGGATCTTCTTAACATACAGAACTCGCTTACACACTTGGAGTCGCCTTATCAACAGAACTAATGGGAAATAACGAAAGCTGCATTTTAAAATAAAAGTATTATTCTCAATAGGAGACAGATCATGAATTTTCCTGTGAAGAATTACAAGAAAGCTAATAGGAACTATGTGCTTACCTTGGAGGCGAAGCTGGAGGTGTGTAGAAGACTTGTGTTGTTGAATAATATGGAGTCTTCATTAGGGCCTGAATGAGGTTTGGCCTGTACTGTGGGTCTACACACCACAGTGAACCTTTCCCAACAGTCTGTTAGAGAGGAAAAAAATGCAAAAATTTTATTTCATAATTTACATAAGTGACACACCAGCCAATATTCGACAACTTAAGACCAACAACAAAAAATGACCTATGGCTGATGAACATGCCCTGTTGGCACAGGTCTCAGTAACTCTTCTTCAATCTGTCCCATTATTCCAGTTTATTTCTTTGCTAATTGCCTATACCCCAACTCGTTCTCTCCCAAGGCACATTTATAACACAAATATGACCACACACACAAACTCTAAATATTAACATGTATTCATACATTTAATAAGCTCCAAAGTTGCTGCAAGTACTCATATTAAATTTTCAAACAAAATAGGAGAGTGGGATTTTCCCATAAATTCAAGTACATTCAATTCCTGTCATGCTGGATATTGTAAATGAGATATATGTTCCTTACCCTGTTAGCTTATTTTTGATCGGTTCTTCAGTTTGGCTATTATCTTTTTGAACCATCTCCAATGCTTTAAGAGTTTGTAATATGGAAATTACAACTGTGCACAATATTTGCAAGTGTGCCCGAACAAAGGTTCTATAAAACCTCACATGATTTACCCGCTTTATTTGTCTACAGATTTGTGCAGCTGAACTCCAAAACCCCTTTGGCTCTTGTCTCATCCGAGCAAAGACTCTAAAGGATAGACTGGTTAGTCAGGTTAGATCACATGGGATCCAGGGGGAGCTAGCCAATTGGATACGAAATTGGTTTGAAGGCAGGAGACAGAGGGTGGTGGTGGGAGGGTTGTTTCTCACAAGGATCAATGCTGGGTGCACTGCTTTTTGTCATTTATGTAAACAATGTGGATGTGAATATAGGAGGCACATTTACTAAGTTTGCAGATGACTCCAAAATAGGTGGTGTAGTTGACTGTCAAGATCATCTCAGAGTACAACGGGACCACAATCAGACAGGCCAACGGGCTAAGGAGTGGCAGCTGGAGTTTAATTTAGATAAATGTAAGGTTTTTGCATTCTGATAAGGCAAACCAGGGCAGGACTTAAACAGTTAATGGTAGGGTCCTGGGGAGTATTGCTGAACAAGGAGACCTAGGGGTGCAGGTGCACAGTTTGTTCAAAATGGAGCTGCAGGAAGGCAGGGTGGTGAAGAAGGCATTTGGCACACTTACCTTCATTGTTCAGTGCATTGAGTATAGGAGTTAGGGTGTCATGTTGCAGCTTTACAGGACATTGGTGAGGCAACTTTTGGAATACGGCATACAATTCAGGTCACCCTTCTATAAGAAGACATGCTGTTAAACTTCAGATGGTGCAGAGAAGATTTACAAGGAGTCTGCTGGCACTGGAAGGTTTCAGTCATAGGGAGAGGCCGAATAGGCTGGGGCTGTTTTCTCTTGAGCGTTGGAGACTGTGGGGTGACCTTATAGAAGTTTATGAAATCATAATGGGCATGGGGATAGGGTGAGTAACCAAGGTGTTTTTTCTAGAGTAGGGGAGTCCAAAACTAGAGTGCATAGGTTTAATGTGAAAGATTTGAGGACCTGAGGGATAGCTTTTTCACACAGAAGGTGGTGTGTGTATGGAACAAGCTGCCAGAGGAAGTGGTGGAAGTGGGTACAATTACGACATTTAAAACATAAAAATAGGAAGTGTTTAAAGGGATATGGGCCAAATGGGACTAGGTCAGCTGTATGGTCAGCATGGACAAGTTAGACTGATGTTTCCGTGCTGTATGACTCGGTGACTCTTCTGACCAAAATGCACCAATTCACACTTATTTTATTCACTTAATTCTTAAATCTATGCTTGTAATTTGTTGCATTCATCCCTTATATAAATGTCACTGCCTCCTCCCCAACTCCACCACCAACCCTATCCAAACTTTAGTGTCATCTGCATGTCTGAAAAAAACTTCCAAATTAGGAGTCCAAATAATTAATTGTGAATAACAGTGGTCTTCACACCAATCCCCAGGTAACACCACTTCCCACCTATCGTCATTCTGAGTAACAGTCCTTCTACAGTTAATGTTTTGTAGCCAGCTTGCTATCTTTTATGATACCTGTTCCCTGACTGCATATGTTCTGAATTTATCAAAAGACATGAAAACACAAAATTATTACATCTATTGTGTTACGCTTGTCTACACTTTGTTCCTTCAAATAGTTCAATAAGGTTGGTCAAGCATGACCTTTTGAAACCTGTGATGTTGCACTTTTGGTTTCTAGCTATTTTTACATTACAGTTTTGAGAAAAAAAATTCATTATCATGCCTTCAATTGGCATGAAACATACTGTTCTATAGATTCCTAAACTTGTATCATATCCCTTTTTATTACAGAAATAATATTACTATTCCTCCAGCATTATTTTCTTTTCTAATGAAATGTAATACGTCAATATGATATCTCCGTTTATAGATGATATCCAAACCAAGGATTTTATCTTCACCAAGTATGACTGGTTTGTCAATTCCCTCTCCCAAGCCATTCATTTCAAGTGTCTTTTTGGACAGAATCTGATAGGTATCCGAATGATGTGGGGTATGGCAAGAAATCTCAGAGAATCACGTGAGAAGTCAAGCAGGAGCAAATACCTACATATTCTACAGAGTTCCAGATGTCAAAACAAGATTCTTGTTATGGAGTGACGAGCTGCCTATTAAAAGGAAGATTTTTTGCTTGTTGTCAGCCTAATAAATATCAGATTTTCCCTTATTAATATTCATTCTCTTATCCTACTACCCACCATGAAAAAAAAATGTGAAGCCAATAAATCTTGACATGGAAGTTTGAGTGGGTGTCTAGTGATTCTAGCTCCCCATTAGTTACCAAGGTTCTCCATTCTGAACATCCAATACCAGCATATCAAAACATGCTCTATGGGTAGTGGCTGCATATCCATAGACCTAGGCATCACTTGCAAGCCCCTCCACATCATCAGGGCATATTTCTGATCCACTTACAGCATACCTCTGAACTTTAAAACTGCACCACAGGATGCACCTGCAATTATCACTGCAATGCTGCTGCAAGGATACTTAATCCACAGGGACAGGCACCCAGTTCACAGATTGGAATAGCTGGTCTCATGGCTGTTTGATTACTCTGAGCTCTCACTTACTTTGAGACCATCTGGATGCTCATCCCTACCTTGCCTTTATGTGCTTTGCCTCCTCAGCCAGAGCAACTAAGCTCACAGTACTTCTGTCCTGTTTTGCCATTTAGTGTTGACACAAAGCCAGGAAGCTTGTTATAGTTGTTGTTAGTGCTCAAGTTAAGGGAAACCGCCCTCAATCAGGGGTTTCCAGCACAGTTACTCCAGGGCACCCTCAAATTCCAGTCCACAGGCTTAGACACAGTCATCAGTTAGCCACTTGGAGCAGTCAGGATTAGGGCCCTCACCTTGGCAATGAGGAGCCAAATGTCAACTCCCCCACCACTGGATCATCTCTACCCTTTTGTGGGCTGTTTTCTCTGATTCTTTGTTAGTGTTGGTGCAGGTGGGGACAAAGTAGTGAATTGCCCCAAGCAAAAAGAGTAGACAGTGCAATGGCCATGCAGCATGAGTGATAATGGGTGGTTGGAGTGGATGTGAGCAAGCGAGGGAAGATATTGCAAGCCACAGTGAGAGTGGTAGAGTATGAACCTTGGTGGGACCTCTGGGTGCAATAGCAGAGAGAGAGAGAGAGAGAGAGAGAGACAGCAGAGAACAGATGGTGGCAACCTCAAACCAAGGTGACTGTGTCTAATGTCACAACCAGCTGCTATGGTAGGATTTAAATCCACAACTCCAAAGCACTACTGGTCCAGTAACATGATTACTACGTCACTATCACTGTCTGCCCACCAGTACGTAAAGGGTGTGTCGTCAGCAAACCAAAGTTAATTCAGTCTGAACCAATCCACTATCAATTGTGTACCAGATTAGTGGTGGTGGAACAACAATGCATTTGTCAAATGCAAAAAAAAGGGATGCACACAAAAAGATAGAAGTGCCCAGAATGAAAGCACCAGGATCATAGGACAGGAAGGCCAACCAGTGTCAACAAAATAATATACCCATGACATGTTAAACACTGCAGACATTTTCATATAGATAACGGTTAGCGAGAAATACGAACAACAGAACTAAGCACAACTAACAAAATAACGACGCAGGGAGTAGACAAAAATCAAAACAATTTTATCAACAGGCTCTAGGCACAGCTACCACCTGTAGTCAGGGGCACAGACAGACATTTCTGCGCCCAAGCAAGACTCCAGGATGGTTTGTTGCCTCCCTGGTGCCAGAGTCAAGGATGTCTCTGAACAGGCACAGGACATGCTGCAAAAGGAAGGTGAATAGCTACACATCGTGGTTAATGCTGGAACTGACAACATAGGTAGGAGGGAGATGAGGTCCTGCAAAAGAAAATTTATGGAATTAGGCAGAAAGTTGAAAAGCAGGATCTCTAGGGATGTAATCTAGGGAGTATTACCTGTGCCACATGCTATTGAGGCCAGAAATAAGAACATAAACACAGCTGAATACGTGGTTAAAGTGGTGGTGTAGGAGGGAGGGATTCAGATATCTGGATCTTTGGAATTTCTTCCAGGGTAGGTGGGACACTGTACAAAAAGGACAGGCTGCAACTAAATATCCTTGAGGGGAGCTTGCTGAGTGTCATTCAGAAGGATTTAAACTATTTTGGCAGGGGGTTGGCAGCAGGTCAGAATGTGAGAAGGTAGGGTTTAACAGGATGAACAAGGTGGGATGATAAATAGTGTACTGAGTAAGCCAGGAGGGAGAAATAATAAAAAGATGCTGAATGACAGAATACAGTGTACAACCAAAATTAGAGTTCTCTATACCAAATCACAGAGTGTAAGGAACCAATTACATGAGCTGCAGGAAGATTCAAACTCGATACAATGATATAGTATTCATTACGGAGACATGGCTGCAGGACTGGGAACTAATCATACCAGGTTATAAGGTTTACAGGAGGGATACAGAAGATAGCAGAAGGGGTGCAGTAGCATTACTGATTAGAAATCTATGGTGAGGGAGTTTGTAATGAGGGCAAAGTACCCAAATGAGACCTTATGGATGGAACTGAGGAACCCTAAAGGAACTAAAACCACAATAGATGTCATATATACACCATCTGCTAGCAGCTCAGAAGTGATAGATTATATCATGCAATAAAGCCAGAGTAGCATAAATGGGGGCGGTTAAATCTTAAAAATAGACTGCAAGAGACAGACAAGCACCTGCCAAAAAAGGTTGTGAACTGGGGGCACGGTGGCTCTGTGGTTAGCGCTGCTGCCTCACAGCACCAGGGACCCAAGTTCAATTCCAACCTCGGGTAACTGTGCAAACTCAACACAGACAATTCTCCACAGTGTCAGTTACTCCGGTTTCCTCCCACTATCCAACGATGTGCAGCTCAGGTGGATTGGCCATTCTCAAGTGTCTGCAGTGTCCTGGGCCATGCAGGTAAGGTGGACTGGCTATGCTAAATGCATGGTTATGGGGATAGGATAAGGGCCTGAGTTTGGGTGGGATGCCCTTCAGAGGTCTGACATACTACTGGAAATATTCCAAGAATACAGAAGGGATATAATAGGAAACAGTGCCGAGTGTGAAGAGTTCAATTTTTTTTGAGACAGTAAGAAACTGCTTGCCATTTGGAGGTTTGTGTGCTCTTTCTGATGCCTTGATTCCACCTCTACAAGCATCTAATGAAGTCTCTCAAGGTGTTCAATGCATTCCCAAATGCACTTACTTCATTTTGGTCAGTCATAAGCCAGGGATTCTCATGAGTGAGGAAGGATAGCTTGGCTTCTTAAGGGATGCTTGGAGGATATCCCTAAATCCTTTCCATTGTCCTCCTAGGATTATCCAGCCATGATCAGGTGGAACACCTGCTTTGTATGCCTGACACCAGACTGTCAAAGAAGATCATTCACCCAGCAAAGCTGCATTAAAGTGATCAGCACCTTGATGCTGGGCATGATGCTCAGGAGAGGATGCTGCTGTTTGACTGCCTTTATTAGCACTGGATTTAAAGCATCTTACAAAGGCACTGCTGGTTGTACTTGTCCAGTACTTATCAGAGCTTGCTGTACGACTCTGAAGTATGTTGGAATATGGGGACCACAGCTGCTCAGTAAACTAGTCCCTTAGTTTTGGGTGTGAGATCTTGGCCCTCACCTCAAACTGGTGTAGTTTGTTATGGAACATTAGGAATGGTGATGATGAATTTTGTCGTCCATGTCTGTCTTTTTCAAGAGAAGGATCCCAAGTTTTGGAACATATTCTATATTTTCCAGGATATTGTTGGTGATCTTAATAAATGAGAGGCGGTTTTGTACATTGGGATCTTGTTAAAAGGCTTATTTTCTCAGATCCAGGGGAGGAGTCAACAATGACCTTTAAGCTCAATTTGAGTTAGCACGCACACATCTTCATTGAGATAGGGTTTGTGGTGGTTCTGATGGTGGGGATTGTGGCTTGTGGTTCATCATGGAGTAGATGGAGGATGTCAACAAATGTTTTGGGCAGTGGAGTTTCCACACAACAAACTTCAAGTTTGCTCTTGGTCCCCTTTCTCCCACAATCCTTTCTCAATTTTTAGTCCATAATTATATTTTCTCTCTTTTCAAAATCATATAATCTATGTTTCAGTGTATTTTAGAAAAAAAATCTGCATAGTTTCAGATGCAGTTATGTGTCAATCAGTTTATGATGTAACCAAGTTTTTCTACTTTTAACTATTCCACTTTAGGAAGTGCCATGTGAAATGCCATTTTCTTCCTTCAAGACCAGATAAGTAAATTAGCTACCACATGCTGCTCCAGATAGTCAATAACACTCCTCCTGAGTATCCAGTTTGTAAGGGATGGTAGGCTGAGATAAGTCCACCACCTTCCCACTCCTGTCGAGATACTATAGAAAGCCAAGTTCAAGAGAAAACACAACTACACTTCTCACTCATTTTGGTTTAAAACTGCAACCAATTTGAATTTGTGTTTTCTAAAAGTACATATAGAATTGTTTAAATGGATTTGTGATCCGTTAAAGATATTCTGATCATAAATTTTATTAATATTTCTCTCATCTTGACTCCCATAAGGAAGGAAAAATTGCCTTAATGCAGAGAGTAATTCTGAAACAACGCCAAATACAGAAAACTTCTAGGATGGTGCTTAAGTTGTGACAAGGCTGGAATAGCTTTGCTTTCTCATTTTCTTAACTGGTGATTTTGATTCCAAGATGTATTTCTGTAAACAGTTACCTCCTCTCCAGAATGTGGAAGGAGGCATTGAACAACAAGAGAGCAGGGAACACCGATATGCTTTAGAATAGAAATTTTGTAGAACATCACACTGCAGCTTAAATAAACAACATGCTCTACAGTCTTCTGCACAGTATCAGAAAACAAGCCTGTCACAAGTAACATAGCCTTAATAGGGACAATTATTGCACCATTTAAATTCTACACAGTCAGTATCAATCAGAAGTAAAACACCAGAGTCCTATTGTAATACATTGCCAAATTAAGCTGTTACTGCTGGTTATTGACTCTCAAAATTTTAAACTGTTAATCACAATCAGTCTCCTGCCCAGAGGGATGTAACTGTTCGATTTTACCCTGAGAAAATTAATCCATCTTGGCATTACCCCGCTATAGCACAATTATAAACAAATTAGCGGACAAATTTTGTACAAGTATTGTTTTATTTACAAATGACCTAATCTATGATTTAACTGTACGGGCCAACAGCAATCTGATGCAGAACACAAAACTGCCAGTCTATGAAACCTACACTCTTGGTGCACTTGTTTCTAGAGTGAGGTATGGACAACATATGTTAGGCAAGAGGAAAGGTTGAACAGTTCCAAACTTAACTGTCTCAAACGCACCTACGTCATGTCTTGGCATGATTCGGTAATCATCTCGGAGATCCTGGAGTCTGCTAATTCCATCAACTATATAAGGTGCTTGGCTACATTCATTGGATGATTGTCAGCCATACCCACAAATACTTTCTATACTGTGAACTGGCCACTGGGCCATGACCTGCTGCACTTAAAAGACCTCCATTACAAGGACACCTGCAAGCAAGATATGAAGATTGTGGGCCCTGACATAGGCAACTGGAGGGAGGAGTTGCTGAAGTCTCTGGAGGCTGCTTTTAAGCATTGGAAGAGGAAAGGAGAGACAACTAGCTCAGATGGCTGGGGAGAGAACCACCATAGAGATCAACCTGACTCTTATTTTCCTCCATTTTTGGTTTGGAACTGTGAAATTGAAGTTAATAATTGAACTTTGAACAGCAGCTTGCTTTAAAAAAAAAAGCAAAGATGGATGTCTTCTGTTGGGAACTGGGAAGATAGTAGAACTTAATTACTTGTATAATTACACCACTGAATCAGCACCAAGCTGGTTGAAGGTTGAAGTGGTCAATCAAAGGAGGACTGGTGCTAATCAACCAACCACAGAGAACGTTGATTGAAAAAGAGGAAAACAATCAAGCGAGAAATGGCTTTGACTGGTTTAGCAGGAGGCAGCGTGATTTTTGGACACAGTGCTGCATGGTTTTGTTCTCTCTCTACTGTCTGTCCAGTTATCAAATTGTTGAGTGTTCTGAGAAAAGAATCCCAGTCTGTAAGAAACAAGTACATATTTCTAGAATTCTGCTGAAACTGTTTGCATTAACTGGTGACTTTGGAATTCAAGCGATATAGATGGTTCTGCTTGCCTATGAATAACCAGTTGTCCAAGGTTTCACGAATGCCCGGCACCAATCACTAGAAACTGTTTACTAAACTGGAAAATTACAATTATTTTATTTTCCAATCTAGCCCTTAACTCTGTGTGTTAGTAGAGGTTATGACTCAAGAAGAATGGGCTTTAGATCACAGACATTAATTAGATTACTTTGCCGTTTATCTGTGTTCTGCTGAAGTTATATAATTAAATAAAAATTACCAAATTATTAAGTTATAAACTTGGTGTCCAAGATCTGTTATTCATAAGTCTGATTAGGAACAATTAGGTAGTTTGCGGGTTCATTGAACGTTTTCATTTAACTGTGTTGTGAATCCAGTGAAAGTGAGGCTATCCCCTGAGTTGTAACATCAGAGAAAACTGGAGGCCAGTGAACTCTGCACTCTTACAGCAGTCTTCATCTGCAGCAAATATCACAAAAACTGTCATGCCAGAGTGGAGGTCTCAAAGCCACCAGGTGATGTGTCAACCATTACAGTATCATCCATTGTTTCATGAAACAGAAGACTGCCAAAGGAGGATTCAGTTTGGGTATTAGAGAGTCCTCACTCCCATAAGTATAGTAACTGAATGACACATTGTTACACTATAAAATTCACAAATCTAGATAATAACTGGCACATGATTACACCAGAAGCTACATGCTCTCACACCATTATGCTGTCAAGGGCTATAGCCTTGCAATTCCATTAATGTATCATGTTCAACAGTAAATATATTAATAACGCTCACAAATGTGCTGCTGGAAGAAGAATTACATTTTCATTGACAGGGAAAAAGTGAAATGTATTCATCACAAACAGTAGGGTTCATATGTTCCTTATGTTCCTAAATGAGCTTCTGGTACTGCATTTGTGTGAAGTTGTTCAGTATGTAGCGTGAATCAAAAACAAATTCTGACAAAACAGGAAGCACATGGTTTGCTTTCAAGCATTAATACTCTTATCCAGTTAAGCCAGATCACAGACATGTATTATATTACCGGCAGGTCAAAAACTGATAGAGCTAAAGGAAATGTTACCATGGCAACTCAAAACCAGGCCACAAAATGAAACCCATACCCACATAGCTACTTCCTGACTACTTTGCAAATCTAACCAATTATAAAGGCTCGCCCACCACCATGCTGCTGGTATTAAAAAGGAAGTAGTGTTAAAATTCAAACATCAAACACTGAAAATTAAAAAACGAGAAATTGTTTATTTTATATGGAGAAAATAAAAATTAAACTTGTTGATTTAGACAATACTGCATTTTCAATCCAGACGTGGAGAGTGGCGAA
The DNA here is from genome assembly GCA_024137785.1 of Ginglymostoma cirratum. Classification (NCBI taxonomy): domain Eukaryota; kingdom Metazoa; phylum Chordata; class Chondrichthyes; order Orectolobiformes; family Ginglymostomatidae; genus Ginglymostoma; species Ginglymostoma cirratum. The sequence goes on from JAHRHZ010000019.1 coordinate 23,194,832, forward strand.
AAACCAGGAGTATCTACACCAAAATCTTGACAACTGTGAGGCAAAGATGCCATGTGCACGTGGGAAATAATGCCTACAGTGTCTTTTCAGTTGATTTGACCAATAACTGGGTTGAATGACTTTATTGCACTTGTTAACTATATAATCTGAAAAGAAAGGAAATCATACAAAATTGTAATGGGAGCCCTTGTAATGCAGTGGTAATATCCTTGCCTCTGAGCCAGCAGGCCCGGTTCAAGTCCTTCCTTCTCCAGGAGGTGTGTTGTAACATCTCTGAACTAGTGGATCAGAAAATATTAATTAAAATTATAACTCAGCACAAAGTATCATATGTTGTGGCTTTGGGCTACATAAACAGAAAAAGGCCTCAAGTTTGATCTTCAATCTTTTCTATATTAGCTGAGCTCATATGGACCCTTGAAAGAGATGCTTTAAATAACCTTACAGCAAAATAATCAGCCAAGGTTGCTACTTCTGAACATTGATTCTTATTTGTAGTATTTCCACATCTTCATAAAAGTAGCCTGGTCCTCTTTATTTTGCTACTTTGCAAGAAAGTCCAAAGATGCACAAAAGCTGTGGCACAATATCATTGGTACCTATCTTGTTGGATGAGTAATCCAGTGAAAATATTTGCCAGCTGGAGAAGTTACATTTAGTTTATTACACAAATCATGAATAAAATGCTACTTTCTGTAATTATTATCCTGAACCTACTGGATTGTTGTGACAAATATCATCTAGTTCTCTAATGTTATATAGGGATGGAAATCCATTCTCAACTGCCATCTGAGATAACTCAGCAAGCCATCTAGATGCATAAACTCATGAAAAAGTCTAACGAGAATAAAACCAGACCTAGGCACCAGCACACAGGCGCCTAGCCCAGTCAGTCCTGCCAAGACGTCTGAATTAACATCTGGGAAACTATGCCAAAATCGGAAAAACAAGTCTCACAGACTAGCCAAACAACAGTCCAAAATAGTAAAACAAAATAAAGAACTACAGATGCTGGAAGAAGGGTCTGTTCTGAAGAAGAGTCACTGGACTCAAAATGTTAATTCTGTTTCCTCTCCACAGATGCTGCCAGACCTGCTGAGATTCTCCAGATTTTTTTTTGTTAGACCAAACTAATAATGGCCACAGAACAATTCATTTAAGCTAGTACCCAGATTCTTCCATCACCTGTCTTAGTGGCAGGTTGATCCAACGGTGGCAGCATAGTGGAATATAGTCAGCAGGGAGTAGCTGTGGCAGCCTTCAACATTGACCTGGACGCCACAGTGTCATATGGTATCATGTCAATATGGACAAAGAAAACCTATTTTCACTGAATTACTCATCCAACAAGATTTCTTGCTGATTACCACCTACTGCCCTCTCCTCAGCTAACAAATTAGAACCCCATGTTAAACACAGTTTGGAAAAAAGCTGTGAAGACAGCAACAGCACAAAGCGTTCTCTGGGTAGGGGCTTCAATGCTAATCGCCAAGAATGTCTCAGCGGCACTACAATTAACTCAGCTGACAAGATGCTTAAAGAACATAATGCCAGACTGACCTACAGTAGACAGTGAGTGAACAAACATGAGGGGAAAAACTTACTTCATCGCACCCTCACCAAACATTCAAATCAACAATTTAAAAAGGAAACTGGAGGAAATAACTGGCAGGGCTATAGTAATTAGAGCTGGGAAATGGAAGTGATGAGATTGCCTGCAGGGAGTGGACATGGATATTTTGGCCTATGACTTCTGCAATAACTCTAAGTACCTGATGCACTATTTAGATAGGAGTGACCACTGCACAATTCTGTCACAAGGTCATGTCTTTACACTGAAGACACCATTCATCATACTGTGTGGCACCAGGACCATGTTAAGTTGGATAGATTTCTAACAAATCTAGCAACTCAAAGCAGCTCATCCATGAGGTGCTTTGGGTCATTTGCAAGCACAGAACTGCATTCTATGTTCCAGTCCCATTTGAGTCAATTAATATTTAGTAAGAAATCCTAACAACCTACAATTATCCGACAAAGCTTTGCCATAAGATTTCATATTTATAAACAAAAAAAAAGCTGCAACATAACTAAATTAGCAATGAAGCACTATTAACAACACCATAACTTCTAAAGATTTATGCCAATGCTCTATTTTACTTTCTCTTTCCCCTTCCCAAAAGATGAAAATGGTTATGGGATAAGAAACAACATGCGAGTTCAGAGGAGGTCTGTATATGAGGAAATACCAAATTGTCGCTAACGTGAACAACAGTGGTTGAAGGCAGCAGCTCGTCACCACTTTCTAAACAGCAGTATGGATGGGCAATAAATGCTGGCCCAGTCAGCAATACCCACATCCCATGAACGAATACATTTTTGAAAAGCTTCTTCAGCAAAAACTGGAGGAAAGACCCCAAACCATTGATTGAACTCCCTATGGAGTCCGGACAGCTGTAAAAAGATAACTCTAAAGATGAGAATTAGTTCTTCAAGCTTGTAGTTGCCCTACACTCCACTCAGAAGAGAAATCCTGCTGTTGCTTCCTGTTTCTTCTGCACAGTACTCCAGAACATCTGGCAAAAGGGCCATAATAATCTGCTGAATCCCCAGAGACAAAAGATTCTGCAGTAATTTACAGGGTCACTCAGAACCTCCTTTTTGTGGATAGAAACTTATATTTATATAGCACCTTTGATACCCTAGTTCACAGAGAATATGCATGTCTCAAACAGGAACACGAGAGTTGCCAATGTGTGCCAATGCATGCACATAATAATTTTTCAGACAAACTAGTTTGTGCCTCTTTCTTCAGCTTCTGACTTTCTACTAGCACAAACAACATGGAGCAAGGTAAAAAGATCATTTTAAAACACAGGAGATAATACAGTGTGGAGCTGGAAGAACACAGCAGGCCAGGCAGCAGAGGAGCCGGAAAGCTGATGTTTCAGTTCAGGACCCTTTTTCAGAAAAATCTTTCTTGCTCCTCTGATGCTGCCTGGCCTGCTGTGTTCCTCCAGCTCCACATTGTTATCTCTGATCCAGCTCGTGCAATTCTTGCTGTCACATTTTAAAACACAAGATTTTTGCCTTTGCATAGGAGTAAAATTTTACACTCTATAGCTGGACAGGCTCAAAAAAAAACTAAACATGGGAAAAAAACATAAATAAACACATTAAAATTTTATTGACGCACTTTTTTCATAGTTCACAAGTCACCCTTAAAATGGAATTTTAGATAAAATAGTGAATAATCACAGATAAACAAACTTGGAAAAAAAAAACCAAAGTAAAAGAAATCCAACCATTTCCTATTGAGTTTTCTGACTAGAAGATAACCTGAGCCTTCCCAACAAGAAAAAAAATTGATTGCCAATCTGGAGAATTTCTGAAGCAGTACGAATCTGCTTCTGTTTGCCAACAGAATTAGACTGAGCAGTGCTACAACTAAGCAGTGGCCTTAAAACAGTGGTGTTAACCTGGGCACCATTTCCACACCTCCAGCATGATGCCACCAAACATATATTACTCTCCACTCCCTTGTTAGCATTTCACAGGGACCAATCCCTCCAGAACGTTATAGTCCACTACGCTTCCAATACTAACACTTGCCCCACACACCCACAGCTTCTTCCCCTGCAATCACAGAAGGTGCAACTCTTTCCCATTTACCTTCTCCCTCCTCACTATCAAAGGCTCCAGACACCTTCCAGATGAAGCAGTGATTTACCTGCACTTCATTCAATCTAGTCTACAGTATTCACTGCTCACAATGTGATCGCCTTTACACTGGGGAGATGAAATGCTGGAGGGTCATATGGTGCTGTAATTTACATGGTGAATCCGTAATTACTAATTCATTTGAAAATGGATTCCTTCAGCCAAAGGTGTTTGAAAACGAGTGCCTTAAAAGGACAGGACAGGTTCGTGGATACAAGTATTCTAGCTTACTCACAAGTTACTATATTATTTAAAAATCCATTATAAATACATTGTTATTTATCATTAATAATTTGAATGCTTCCATTTCAAAGATTTCAAACTCCATCAAAACCAATAATGTTCACACATATCAGCCACTCTCCTGGTGACTCAAAGGTCACAGTTCAACAGGTTTAGAACTCCTCCTGTATCTCCTCACCACCCAAATGTCTACTGTTAATTTGCAAGTTCAGCTAAAGAAAACCACAACTGAACTTGGTTACATAAAAACACGAGAAATAGAAGCTCTGTGTTATCTTTGCCAGGCATTGCACATAATTTGATTAATGGAAACATGGGTGATTTATAGGTGGTGGATAATAAATGTAAAGTACCATGAGTGATTTGGTGGTGGGAATAAAAGGCCATTCAGTTGCGTCTGATAACACTTCAGAATGAAAAGAAAAGACATAAAAAGAAGAAATAAGAGCAGAGGTGGCCATTTGGCTTTTTGAACCTACTCTGCCAGTCAATACGATCATTGTGGCTTGAACTCCACTCTCCTCCATAAAAAGAACAAAGACAGCTCAGCACGGGGTTAGGCCCTTCAGCCTACCAAGTCTGTGCTGACACAAACTGCCTTTCTAAACAAAAAAAGTTTGTCTCTGTGCGGGTTGTAAACCTCTTTTTCCCTATGTATTCATGTATCTGTCAAGATGCCTCTTAAACATTGCTATTGTACCTGCTTCTACCCGCTCCTCTGGCAGTGCATTCCAGGCACTTACCATACTCTGTATATTAAAAGAAAAACTTGTTTCTCACATCTTGTTTAAACTTTCTCTCTTTTACCTTAAACCTACGTCCCCTAGTAACTAACATTTCTAAACCGGGAAGAAGACTCCAACTATCCCATTCCTCTCAATTTTGTAAATCGCTATCAGATTGCCCCTCAGCCTCTGACATTCAGGTGAAAACAAACTGAGTTTGTCCAATCTCTCCTCAGCCAATACCCTCAACCAGGCAACATCCTGGTAAACCTTTTCTGTCTAATGAGAGAGCAACCCCACGATCTGGTAAGACTATGGCAACACACAAACCTTTCCTGTACCCTCTCCAGAGCCTCCCTATCCTTCTGGTAGTGTGGCGATCAAGACTATAAAACACATTTGGAATATTTGCATTAAGTACTGCACAGCTGCAACATGACTTTACAAATGCTAAAATCTATGTCCCAACCAATGAAGGCAAGCATGCCATATGCCATCTGACTGCCTTATCCATTTGTGTTGACACTTGCAGGGAACTGTGGAGCTGTAGATCCCTCTATGTTAATGCTACTAAGGGTTCAGCCATTCACTGTATACGTCCCTCCATCAGTAGGCCTTCCAAAATACATCATTTCACATTTGTCCAGACTAAATTCCATATGCCGTATCTCCACCCAAGTCTCCAGCCTATCTATATCCTGCTATATCCTCTGGCAATCCTCCTCATTATCCGCTGCTCCCCAACCCTTGTGTCGTCAGCGAGCTTACTAATCAGGCCACCTATATTCTCCTCCAAATCATTTATATTACAAAAACAGGGGTCCCAGCATTAGTTCCTGCAGGACACCCTGGTCACAGATCTTCAGTCAGAAAAACATCCTTCCACCACTACTGTTATGTGTCCAAGCCAGGTTTGTATCCATCTTACCAGCTCACCACAGATTTCATTTGACTTCACCTTCTGTATCAGCCTACCATGAGGGACCTTGTCAAAGGCCTTGCTAAAGTCTATGTCAACAACACCTACCACTCTACCCTAATCAATCATAACCTTCAAATCTCTATGGGGAAACAAATTCCTAAGACTAATGAGCCTCTGAAAAAAGGAATGCCTCCTTCTCTGTCTTAAAGGAGAAATCTCATTTTGAAACTATGCCACGTTGTTTCAAATTCACCTTGTGAATGGATGTATCTTCTCCTCTCAGCATCTACCCTCTCACAGTCTGCTCAGAACTTCCTATGTTTGTACATACCAATGAGTACAGGCCTAACCTACTCAGCCTCTCATCATAACATTATCATCCAGGAATTTTGCTACAAACTAAAATATTTGGAGCAGGAACCCTGGCTCAATTTCCCCCATCAATGCTCATATTTATTGAATATACATACACAGACCAGGAATCAAATCTGAATCCAAGTCTATTTGTGGCTCACAATTTCCAGTATATCTATCAGCTGAGAGCTGTTAGGAAGCAAAGTATTTTTCAATTTCTTACATGAAACATTGAGCAAAGTATGCTTACCTTGCCATGGTCTTTCTCCACTTTCCGGAAACATTTGTTCAAGGAGAGATTATGCCTAACGGAGTTCTTCCAACCAGTAGGCGCGTTGGTAAAATATGGAAAACGTTCCAATATCCAATTGTAGATATCCTTAACTGGAAGGCATTTTCTGGCTGAGTGTTCAATTGCCATAAAAATAAGGCAGCTGAAAGAATACGGAGGCTTGGAGTTTAATCCACGCTTGTCATTGTTCAGAGAATCTGAAAGAGGCGAAGATGAAGCATCTTCTTCAGTGATGTCACGTGTAGGGCTAACACTGCGAAGGACCTCATTACCCAGGCTGAAGTTCTTCAGGAGATTTTTATTTTCATGAAGCCAGTTCAGGTTTGTAAGCTCTTCATCATCCATTATTCCTTTGTCGGCAGAAATGGCTTTCATACTTGTGGCACCAGCCATCTCTGGCAAAATGTCAATGGGGCAACTTGAATTCAAACTGCAAGTCTCCCCTATTCCTGGGATCTCGGTTTTTTTTGTTGGAGACATGCCAATAATTGGACCCATTTAAGCCTCACATCTGTCAAAGAAAAAAAGATAGTCAGAGAAAAAACACACCATTTCCACCTTAAATCACTTTATCATCACATATCACAACTAATAACCCTGAATTTTATCTTCCACCAGTACTTAAGGCAAACTTAAACAATAGTGAAAAATGGTTGCATTGTGGAACAGCTGGGCATGATCATTGGCCAAAATTTTTCATTGGTCAAGTTGCCCAGTATTCAGCTGTTCAGATTGAACAGCAATACAAGCTGCTGGGCAAATCTTTCATAAGTGGTAAGAACTGGATTGGCAAACTGCTGGGAATAAGTTGTCACAAGAAGTCACAAAGCAACTGGCTTAATTAAATGCTTCCCCTCCTTCCCCTCACTCCCTCCACTGGCATACTGTGGCTGCTATGTGTACTATCTGTATGATGTACTGCAAAACATTTTGAGGTTTCCACGACAGCACCTCCCAAGCCTACGAGCACTACCACCTTGGACCACTGTCATTTATTTTCCCTTCCCAGTATCTTTGGAGTTGGTTTTTAATATTGCCACCAAAGATAATATTCTACCAAATTCATTTATAAAATGGGTTTGCGTGATGACCACAAGGTGAGAATAGCACTGGAGTGGATGCAATCTGCAACCTGTGAGATTAGTCCAAGTCATACCTCAGATTGAAACAATTTTTGGGTCTCAAACTGCCTGAAGTGAAAATGTTAATTTCTCGCAGGACGCACAAAGAGGTTGTGGAATAACCATTTAGAATGTAGCAGAAGACTGAGACATGCATGAAAACTGGGGTGTAAATTCCAGTTTTTGTGAAGTGTAACAAAAATTATGTGGTATGTCACCATTTTTACTTGACTATTTTTTCCTCAATTCACGAGGGTGAGAGTTTCTGAACCCTTGTGAATCAAGTTTTAAATTCATCCGAGTTATTAGACTCATAAAATACTGATCCTATTTCCATTGTTCATCCTGCACTTATAAAAACAAAGTTGAAAATTTTAGATAATTCCGTTGGCAAACTGAATTCTACTTAAATCCAATGTGTTTGAGTTTAATCGAGTCATGTGATTTCTGACCTTGTCCATCCCAGTCTAACACTGGCACCTCCACGTCATTATCTAATCTGATCACTATTGTGAACAAATTAAGTTTAACTCCACTGTTCACTAATTAGAGCATCAAAGACCTAGGGCAGTTGAAGAGGGGGGAAGGGAAAATAAACAAAGAATGATCTCATTGAAGAAGGCAGGCAACAAAAAGCATCTAAAGCCCCCACAATTTATGTTAACTGTCCTTTGACATTCATCACAAAAATATACTCTGAAGTCATACAGAAACTAAACAGTCAAGTTTTTCTAAATTCTTTTCGATACTCTATGAAGCTGTTAACTAGGTCAGTTCAAAATATGCAGTCTTTTGTATGATACACAACTGAACAATACACTCAATCAAGATAATACCAGAGATAGAAGTGCATTATTTACAGCTCTGACTGCTATCCTTTTCCCTTGAGCTTTTCTATTAAAGATGTTAACCATACTGTTGAATAGATATTTAGTTAAAACATCCAATTAGCAACACAATGCTCACCTGCTTCAGCAACTCAACAGCCAGCCATTAGGGTCTGCCCCACCCGTTCCAGTACAAAGAGGGCACCAATGATAAAAATAAACACAATCTGATACCTCAACGTTCGACTGTTTTTCCATGAATTAATTACTTAGCTTTATACATGCACGGCCTGAATTTATCAGCTCAGCTAATGTAAAATTATTCTTTTCAGTTGTCAGTGTTGATCTCGCTCTCCATAATGCTCTTCCTTTCTCTAAGACAGTAACCTTTACTGTTAGAGGCCAAAAATACCTGCAGATGTTGGAATCCAAGGTAGAAAAACAGGAGGCTGGAAGAACACAGCAAACCAGGCAGTATCTGGAGGAAAGGAGAAGTCAACGTTTTGGGTATTACCCTTCTTCAGAACCTATACTGTGCTGTATTTCCATGGCTTCCAATATCCTCTAGTACTGCATTCAGGTTCCACTTGAATGAAACACAATACCAACAACTTACAGTATAATAAGTTTAAAATGTCCCAGAACATTTTCAAACAAAATTTAACACTGATCCACATCAAGTGGAATAGACAGGCCAAAAGCGTGGTCGATGATATACCATAGGTGCTCTTTGACTCTATGAGTAGGGGGTTATTGAGGATGAAACCTGGAAAACATCCTCTGGTGACCAAAGCTTGCCCAGGAGACCATTCTGAACCTTAGAAATGTTATAATGTCACCTTTTGTACCAGGGATATCCACCCCAGGCAGTAGCCTGTTCCACAGATTTTATTCACTCATGGGATATGGATGATGGTGATTGGGCCAGTGTTTATTGCTCATTGCTAGTTTGCCTTGAGAAAGTAGTAATGAGCAGCCTTCCTGAAGTGTGCAATCCATTTGGTATAGGTACACCCATAATACATTAGAGAAGGAGTTCTAAGATTTTGATCCAGCAACATTGAAGGAATAGTGATATTTCCAAGTCAGGGTGGTGAGTGGCTTGGAAGCGATCTTGCAAATGGTGGCACTGCTACGTATCTGCTGTCCTTGTCTTTCTAGATGGTTGTGGTCATGGAAGGTGCTGTCCAGCAGCCTTGGCGAATTTCTGTGGTGCATCTAGCAGAGGGTATACATGGCGCTACCCCCACAGTTGGGGGTGGAAGGTTTGGATGTTCATGGATGTGGTACCAATCAAGTGGGCTACTTTGTCCTGGGAGGTGTCCCACAATTTTTGAGGTAAAGAATCTATGGTTTGGATGTCATCATGCCATTCAAAGAGGAGTAATTAAGGTGTTTAAGGAAGCATGTGGAATTCTTGGCTTTGTAAATAGAGCTCTTGTATACATAATCAAAGAAGTCATACCAAATCTTTACAGATATGGTGAGGCCTCAACAAGTGAACAGTGGACAAACGTGTGCCACAGTTTAAAAGGATGTCAAGGCTGCAGCGTGTTATCAGGATGGTATTATGGATGAAGGAAGATTTTGCTATATGGAAAGACTGAGGTAGTCACCTGAAATGCACTACCTGATAGAGTGGTGAATGCTGTTTAAATACCATTTACGAAAAGCAAAATAAAAACAGGAAAAACGTACTTGGATAAACACTTGAAGTATCACAACGTTCAAGGCTATAGGCTTAGTGTGGGAAAGTGGAACTAGCGTAACTTATGTTATATATTTGGCAGTACAGGATCAACGGGCCAAAGGGCCACTTCTGTACTGTATCATTATATGATTCTCAATGAATGCTTTTCAAAAGAGCCAGAGCATGGGCTGAGTAGCTTCTTTCTGTGCTGTACTGTTCGATGATTCTAAGCTGCAATTGTTCTTTTCAAAGCAGAGGAGGGAATAGAGGTATTCAAAATCAAAATAACTTGTGAAAGAACTACAGAGAAATGCAGAACTTCTTCAAACTGAGTCAAGATCTGGAATGGACGACCTGAAAATGTGGTGGAATCAGATTCCCAAACTTTTAAAAAGGCAATTTGAAATGCGTTTGAAGATGACTAATTTATAGGTTTATGGGGGAAAAAAGTATTAGGTATGGAATTGAGCAAGAGGGCAGGGACTGGGAGAAGAGGGATGGCAGCAAGAACCCAGGTCCAGGAGCTGGAGGAGTGAAAGGCCAGAGCCAAGAGGCAGCTATCGTTGTGCCAAAATAAAACAAAGAACTGCAGATGCTGGCGTAAAGCTGAGAGGGGGAGCCCTGGCTGGGAGCAGCCTTTCTTCGCTTGGATGGATAAGTGGGGTGAAGAGTTGCCTTTTTCGCAAAGGCAGCTATCTGGCCACTGAGAAATTCATAAGATTTCAGGGGTTGACAGAAGGCTTGCAAGCTGGCTGGGGGAGGCTGGGCATAGAAAGCAAAGCTGCAACAAGGCAGTATAGACAATGAGGCAACAAAGGGGTGGAGTTAGCAGAGAACAGGAAGCTGCAGGTCGGTGGTGGGTGGCTGAAAGGGAGGAGTGGGAGGGAGCAAGAGACTACATGCATGGAGAAAGGAGAGGGAGACTGCAAGGTTATGAAAGGGAGCAGGAGGCTGCAAAGAAAGGGAAGAGAGAGGGAAGCTGCAAAGCCAAGAACAGTTTCATTCTTGTCAACAATGGAACAGTTCACTAACTGGAAGCTAGGAAAATTTGAAATCTCATGAATTCCCTCCAAGTGAACGTGGAATCTTTAGCATAAGGCTGGATATTTTCAGGAGCTATATTGAGAAAAATGTTCTGGGTGTTGGAATGACATCAGGCATAAGGATTTTACATACAAGAAAAGATTGGAGATACTAGGCGTTTTCTCCTTGTAGCTGTGAAAAATAAAGTGTGACCATACTGAGGTGTTTAAAATTACGAACAGTTTTGACAGGGTAAAGAAGGATATTCTGTTTCCACTAATTGGTATATCAGTAACTAGCTGTCACAACTTCAGGACTGTCAGCAAGAGAACTAGGAGTGAGATGAGGAGAAACTTCTTGACTCACGAGTTGTTCAGATTTGGAAAGGCACTAGCTGGGAGAGTGGCGGAGACAAATTTCGTAGGAGGTTTCAGAAGACAGCTGGATGTACATTTGAAAGCAAAGATGTTAGAGGGCTATGGAGACAGGGCTGGATAGCACTTTAGAGAGCTGGTCAGATACGCTGGGTCAAATGACCTCATTCTGTTCTGTAAAATTCTACGATACTGTGATATTGTAATGAACACTGTGTAAGGAGCAAGACTAAGTAATTTAGCCCCTTGAGCCAGTTCTGCCATTTAATACAATCATGCTTGATCTCATCTCAGCTTCTACTCCACTTTCCTGTCCCCTCTCCAAAACCCATCAACCCATGACTAATTAAAAATCAAAATCTATCGCCTCCTTAAATTTACTCAATGTCCCAGCTTCCACAGATTCACAACCCTTTGTGAGTAGTAATTTCTTCTCATTTGTTTTAAGCTGGCTACCCCTTGTCGTATAACTACAACTTCTTGTTATAGATTGCCCCACATGAGGGATCATCATTTCTACATCTACTTTGTCGATCTCCTTTAGCATCTAATATACCTTAATCAGACATCCTTTTATTCTTCTAAACTCCAGACAGTATAGGCTGAAACTGCACTCTCTCTCTTCATAAGAAAAATCCCTCATCTCTGTAATCAATTTAGTGAACCTCCTCTGAACTGCCTCTGGTGCAGTTACTTCCCTCCTTGAGTAAGGGGTCCAAAATTGTACTCTAAGTGATACTCTAAGTGCAGTCTCACTAATGCCTTACACAGTTGCAGCTACTTTTAGCTACTTCCCTACTTTTAGACTCTATTCCTCTAGCAATAAATGCCAAAATTCCATTTGCCTTCCTTATTACTTGCTGTACCTACATACTAGTTTTCTGTAGTTTATGCAAGAGTACACACAGATCTCTCTGCACCGAAGCACTCTGAAATTTCTCTCCATTTAGATAACAAGCTGCCTTTCTATTCCTCCAACCAAAATGGATAACCTCACACTTATCCAAGTTGAACTTCATCTGCCAAATTTTGGCCTACTCACCTAACTTAACCATATCCATTTGTCAATATCTTATTCCTTCATTGCAACTTGCTTTTCCACCTATCTTTGTCATCTGCAAACCTGGCTATCGTACTTTCTACCCACATCCAAGCCATTAATACAGATTGTAAGTACTTGGAGCCTGAGGACCAAACTCTGTAGGCACCCCACTACTTACTCCTGGCCACCCTCTGCACTGAAGCAGTCTAAAGTTTCTCTCCATTTAGATAATGAATTGCCCCACCATTCCTCCGGCCAAAATAGATAACCTCACAGAAGGTGCAGAACAGATACATTACAACAAACAAAAATTCTAAGGGACGGATCCACCATCCATGGTTAACTAAAACAGTCAAAGTTAGCATCAAACTCAAAGACAAGACATAATTCTGCAAATAAAGGTGGCAGGTCAAAAGATTGACGAGTTTAAGAACAGCAAATAATTACTAAAAGATTAATAGTCCTAGAGTCACAGAGTTATACACATGGAAATAGATCCTTCTGTCCAAGCTGTCCACACTGACCAGATATCCTAAACTGATCTAGTTCCATTTGCCAGCATTTGGCTCACATCTCTCTACACTCTTCCCATTCATTACCCATCAGATGCCTTTTAAATGTTGTAAATGTACCCAGCTCTACCATCTCTTTTGGCAGCTCGTTCCATACATGCATCACCCTCTGCATGAAAAAGCTGACCCTCAAGTCCCTTGTAAATCTTTTCTCTCTCACCTAAATCTATGCCCTCTAGTTTTGGATTCCCCTACCCTGAGAAAAAGACCTTGGCTATTCACCCTATCCATGCCCCTCACAATTTTACAAACCTCTATAATGTCAACCCTCAGCCTCTGATACTCCATGGAAAAATGCCCCAGCCTATTCAGCCTCTCCCTTTGGCTTGTAAATCTTTGAGAGTGGAAGCTAAACTTACTGAAGACACAAACATAGGTAAGAAAGTGAATTGTGAAGAGGACATAAGAAGCCTACAAAGGGATAAGGATAGTTAAAGTGCATGGCCAAAGATCTTACAAAAAGAGTACAATGTGGGAAAGTGTGAAATTGTCCACTTGGCAGAAAGATTAAAAAAGAAGCACATTACCTAAAACGTGAGAGGTTAGAGTTCTGAGATGCAGAGAGATCTGGCCGTGCTAATGCATGAATTGCAGACATTTAGAATGCACATGCAGCAAGTAATCAAGAAAAATAACAGAACATTGTGTATTATTGCAAGGGAAATTGAATGCAAGAGAAAGCAAGGAGATTATGCTTCAGTGATATAGGTATTGGTGAGACCATATCGACAATACGGTGTACAGCAACGGTCATTGTACCTAAGGAAGGATACTAATGTGTTGGGAGCAGTTTAGAGGCGATTTATGAGACTAATACCTGAAATAGGCGGCTGCCTTATGAAGAAAGTCTTGACAGGCTAGGCCTATATTCTCTAGAGTGTATAAGAGTTAGAGGTGACTTAACCAAAACACACAAGATCCTGAGAAGACTTGACCGGGTGAATGTTGAAAGGATGTTTCATCTTGTGGGAGATCTAGTCATTGTTTAAACATAAGGGATCGGACATCTAAGACAGATATGAGGAAATATTTTTTGTCTCAGAGGGTTGAGATACTTTGGGGAATTCCCTTCCTCAAAAGGCAGTGGATGCAGAATCTTTAAATAATTCTAAAGTCAGCAGTAGATAATTTTTCATTCCCTTAGTAATCAAAAATCTATCAGGATATGCAGGATGTAGAGTTAAGGTTACAATCAGACCAGCCATGATCTCACTGAATGGCAGAGCAGGCTCAAAAGGGCCAGGTGGTCTACTTCTGTTCCTCGTTTGTACAGCCGGCATGGTACTAAATGATACAGATTTGACAACCTACATTTATATGATTCCTTTAACATTGTCAAACTTAAGTCGCATAGTCAAGCAAAAGTTGACACTGAATCAAACAAGAAGACAAAGTGTCAGCCATGCTCAGTTGTTGGGACTCTTGCCCAAGTTGCAATTTTCTAGATTCAAGTCTCACTTCAGCACTCAAGTACAAAATTCAACGCTGACACTTGAGTAAGGTACTTACTCAAGTACCTTATCACTGCTGGAGCTGCTCCCTTTCAGATGAGATGTTAAATGGAAGCTCTATCTGCCTACTTGAATGAACGTAAAACATCATACTGCACTATGTCAAAGACTGAGATGGCAGGAGGGTTATCCCTCATGTTCTGGCCAATGTTTATCCTCAAAAACATATCGTCATCTTGCTGTTTGTGGGATTGAGCTGTACGCATATTAGATGCCAAGTTCCCTAAATTACAAAAATCACCAGGTTTCAAAAAGTAGTTCTTCATTATATTTAAAGCCCTTTTAGACATTTAAAGGTCATGATAGGCACTATATAAATGTAAATCTTTTTAATAAGTTGACAACCAAAAGCCTAGTAATTACACTGTCAGTAAAGTGCACAGATAAAGCATGGTGAGTTTCCAAGGGAAATTATACTTGAAAACATATCTAGAACCACGTTCCAGCAAGTCAGCTGTTTAAGGAGAGGGGATAATAAAATTAGATAGCTGAAGGAAGACTGAAAATGATAACAGCAAGCTCTGACATTGTGAAGAAATCAACAATAGGATGGGAATGACCTGTATATTGTATGCAATTCTTCTGTCTCTTCAATTTCCTAATCCCTTCACTCCACAGCTAAAGTTAAGGAAGTTGATTTCAAACCAGAGAAAATGAATAAATGACTGGTTCACACAAAATGAAGCATTGTAGTATTTGTGTGAACGGAATATCCTGCTTAGAATATTGAATGTGCAAGAGTATTGTTGTTGACAGTAGCAGACACATTGCCTCAGCACTGAATTGGGCAATAAAAATAATTTTCCCACTAGTTGCTACCAACAAGTAACTTGCTCACAATTCAGCCACTTTAAAACAGAGGTGCATCTGCGCTCTGTATGTGACAAACAACACCTCCTGGTAGCCAACCATTTTAACTCCTCTTCCCTCTCCCTGGTTGACATGTCCATCGTGGGCCTCCTCCAGTGTCACAATGACACTAACCACAAACTGATGGAGCAACAGCTCAGTGGTTAGCACTGCTGCCTCACACCGCCAAGGGCCAGGGTTCGATGCCCCCTCAGGCAACTGTCTGTGTGGAGTTCACACATTCTCTCAGTGTCTGCGTGGGTTTCCTCTGGGTGCTCCGGAGTCGTCCCACAGTCCAAAGATGTGCAAGCTAGGTGGATCGGCCATGCTAAATTGCCCATATTGTTCAGGATGTGTAGATTAGGTGAGCTTGGGGAATGGGTCTGGGTGGGATGCTGAGGGTCAGTGTGGTCTTGTTGGGCCGAAGGGCCTGTTTCACACTGTAGGGATTCTATGGAACACCTCATAATCTGCCTTGAGAGCCTACAGCCCCATGGCATAAACATGGAATTCACCAGTTTTAAAATCTCTCCAAACCCGGCCTCATCCGATGTCCAACCCTCCCACTCATTCCCGCCTTTGACCTGACAAAACTTGTTCATCTTCTCTCCCACCCATCGCACCAACCATCCCACTGGCCACTCCCTACCTGCATTCACCTATCACCATCCCCACCCCTCCTTTCTCTATTTATTTCCCAGATCCCTCCCCCTGCCCCATTTCTGAAGAAGGGTCCCAACCCAAAATGTCAACTTTCCTGCTCCTCTGATGCTGCCTGGCCTGCTGTGTTCCTCCAGCTCCTTACGGTATTGTCTCTGACTCCAGCATCTGCAGTCTTGCTATCTCCAAGATCACATCCTCCCATCTTCTTAACCCCTCCCCCAAATTTCCTTCTCAATATCCAAAATGTTCTTTTTTTTAATCATCTTGCATCAGAAATCAGTGAATCATGCTTGATTCTATGGGTAACAAAACCCTCTTTTGTCTCTCTCAAATTATCTTTCCTTCATAAGAACATAAGAAAAAGGAAACACCGAACCTGCACAATTCAATAAGATCATGGATGAACTTTAGATCACCTTTGCTTTTCTGTCCTATTGCCATATATCTTGATTCACTTAGTGCCCAAATACCTATTGATCTCCGCTCAATACTCATCAACTGAAGCATCCACTGAATTCCAAACAATGAAAACCAGTGAAGAAATATCTCCTTATCTCAGCCCTCATTGGTCTATCTCTTATCCTAAGACAATTACCCCTAGTTTTAGACAATCTGACTAGAGAAACAGCTGCCCATCATCCACCTTATCAAAACTTCTAAGAAGGTTATATGTTTCAATGAGACCATTCTCTCAGTCTAAATTCCATAGGCTCATTCTACTCAACCCTTCTGCAAAAGGCATTTCTCTCATCTGAGCAATCATTCCAGTCGACTTTATTGTATTCCCTGTAAGGCCAGTATACCACCTGTGGTCTCAGCAAAGTTCAACAAAATTGCAATAATATTACTGTATTCTTATACTCTAAAACCCTTGCAAAGAAGGCCAACATGCTACTTGACTTCCTAATTGCTTGGCATATCTGTATATCACCTTTCTATGATTTGTGTATCAGGATTCCCAAAACCTTATGAATTTCAACATTTCCAATCTCCAACCATTTGAAAAGAATTCTGCTTAGATAATTTCACACTTCCTGACATTCTACCTATCTGCTACATGCTTGTTCACTTAACTGGTCTGTAGTTCTTTTCAGCTTCTTTGTGCCCTCACAGCTTACATACTTACCAATTTGGATTCATTATGCTTAGTCCTCTCATTTAAGTTATTAATATATACTGTATTTAGCTGAGCCAGCACTGATCTGTGTTTACAGCACGAGTTACACCGTGACATTCTGAAAATAACCCATTAATTTCTACTATTGTATTTCTATTTAAAAACCTTTCCTCAACCCATACTATACATTACTCTCAGTTCCATCACTTCCAATGTTGTGAAACCACCTCCACCAAAGCAGCTTATCAAATGTCTTCTGAAAATCCAATTATCCAATGGTTTCTCCTTATCAACCCTGGATGGATTTATCAAACACAATTTCCCTTTGACAAATCATGCAGATTCTGTCTCATCATATTGTGACTTTACGCGTGTACTTATCATGTCATTGATCAATTCTAACATTCTCCATATTACTCATGTCAGCTTACAAGCCTAGAGATCCCTGTTATGACGATACTATGACCTTAAGGTGAGTTTTCAGTTCCAACCTCCGAAGTTCAAAAACTCTCTCCCTTTCTTATGCTAGGGCCTTCCTTTCCTTTAACTTTTTCCTCTGCTTTTAATCATAATTCAAACTGTTATATTTCCTTTTGTTTTGCCAGGGCTAATCTCTCTTTTTCTTTTGCCTCTAACTCAATTTGCTTTGTTTTTATGAAGAAAGGTTGAGATCAGAAGTATCAATCAGCCTGTTTCAAAGCCTATAAAGTAAACAGCTTATGAGACCTTGCGTTTTGTTTGCAAATTGGAACAGTAGAAGTAGCCCAAATGGGTGGGCTCAAGCTCCAATAGAACCAGGATTTTTAGTTTTAGGTTTTCAGTAGCAGCAGTTCCTGGGGTCTTGAAGCTGGGTTTAGAAGTTGCAATACATCTCTCCCTGCTATACATGTACACACACACACACACACCTTTCTCTTGATTTTTTTTTCCTCCTAAACTGGAGAACTGCCCATGAGACAAGAGATAGTAGGAAAGGGTCTAGGCCCGAAACGTCAGCTTTCCTGCTCCTCTGATGCTGCTTGGCCTGCTGTGTTCATCCAGCTCAACACCTTGTTATCTCAGTTTGCCCATGAGACAATCCATTTTGGGATGTTACTATGTTGGAACAGTTAATTAGTAGTAGTTAAAATAACAAAATAATCAATAAACATTTCGATAGAGTTGTAGGTAAGCTAATTTTTTTCCTTTATTTTGTCTTTATTTTAACTGTTATGTACAAATAAAGTTTGTTTTACTTCAGATCTGCTGGTTTGACCGAATTGCATCTGGAAAACAATGTCTGGCACTTGCCGATAAAATAAGAAGAAGTTAGGGTCTAGGCTATCTTCTTAATATATTTTGAGGGGGTGTGGTCTGGTTCATAGCAAACTGGGGGCTCATCCAGGATCAAAATCCCTAACTCTAGGTTGGGTTTGGGATTATTAGACTCAAAGACAATGAGCATAAGTGTCTTCTATTTCGGGAGTAGCATTTGGTTGGTTTGAATAGGGTGTGCCTTGTGTAATAATGGCTCTCTCTGTCACTAAGAGTTTTCTGGGGGTGGAAGAAGTCACTTCTGGAGTTTTACAGAAAGCAAGGCAAAGATTGCAGAATTGGCAAACAAGCTGGAGTTGGTTTTGCTCGTGTCACTGAGGAGAGGGGAGAAAATTGCCACGAATGCCACTGGAATCTTTGGAAATGGCTAAATTTCAATTGCGAATGAAGCAGGTTGAGTTAGAGGCAAAAGAAAAAGAGAGATTAGCCCTGGCAAAACAAAAGGAAAGAGGAAAGCAAATAGAACAGTTTGAATTATGATTAAAAGCAGAGGAAAAAGTTAAAGAAAAGGAAGGCCCTAGCATAAGAAAGGGAGAGAGTTTTTGAACTTCAGAGGTTGGAACTGAAAACTCAAAGTCAACTTAAAATAGTGGGGGGCAGAGATGAAAAGTAGGAGCAGTGATGAAGACCAATCCCATTGTAGCCATGGTGGTGTACAGTGGAATCAAGTGACTAGTAATTGAGTTATGAGGGACAATTGAAGAAACTATCTTCAATTTAACCATCAAAAAGAAGTGGCGAAAAGAGGCCAGATTCCTTCAAATTAAATCAAACTATATTTGTATGCATTTTTAACATTATGAAATAGCACAGGGCATTTCACAGGAGCATTATGAAACAAAGTATAACAAAGTCAAATAAGGAGACATTAGGTCTGACAATGTGATCATAGTAGTATTTTGAGGAATTCTTTACAGTAAAACCAAAGTGCAGAGGTGGAAAGATGTAGGGAGGGAATTCCAGACCTTGGGCCTAGGCAATTGAAGGCACAGCAATAGTGAAACAATTCAATTGGGAGTGCAGAAATCTCAGATCACTTGAAATAATTGATACTTGTCTTGAAGTACTTAATGAATAAGAAAAGTGTTGGCCTAGCTTGCATCATTGATTCCAAAGAAGTGTCATCAATGGTGACCAACAAATACAAGTGCTGTTGCCATTGCACAAAATTACAGTAGGAAATAAAAAGAAAACAGCTACAGGAAGAAAAGTGCAGCAACATCACCCAATCCATAACACTTACCAAGGATTATTTTCTGATCAGTTCAATCGAACTTACTTGATCAATATCAGCACAAGATAGTCATTTCAGTTCAAATCCTGCAATTTAAATAAGAAAAGGCAGGACTCGGATAGAATTCCAAAACTTTTCTGGAAAAATGACTTAATTATCTAATGATATTAAGTTCAAGGACTTGTGACACAGTAAGTAGAATCACTTCCTCAGATATAAACTCCACGTTCAAGTCCCACTCCAGGACTCAATGGCCAAGGAAGGTGCCCCTAAAATAGGTTGCATATTAACTTGCCACCTGCCTTGGAGTATGTTGGCAGAACTTAGAAGAGCAGGAGAAATTCTTGATCAGCCATGTGATAGTTCTAATAGTTGTTGTTCTACCATTGCAATTCATAGCTCTGAACTACAACAGGCATATAAATGTGCACATTATCAAAGCAACTCGAACTTCTTAAGAGACAGTTTGGCTGGATGGCTAAGAATCATACAGATGCCAACAGCACAGGGTGGAATTGAGACCTGCCTCATTGCCTAACCCGTGGATCAGAACTATCTTCGGGCAGAGAGAATTGAAGAATAATATTAACCGTCATTGCATATACAACCATAATAAGGTTTTTGTTTCAACATTTTCTGCCTCTTTGTTCTTTAGGTACTGGCTCAATAGCCATACAGGAGCTTGTAGTTATTGAGTATTTTGCCTGAGATGTGCAATGAGTACTGGTGGGCTGCTACACTGTGGTACATCATGACCGCAAGTAATCATCTTATCCATCGTCCATACAGACCTGTGGGAGCTTATGGATAATGATGAGAAATGTGAGCTCTGGCTGAGGTTTCTTCTTCACAAGTAGAGGCCATCCATAGTACTGCTGCCAAAATTGTAATCCTTTTAATGTGAGGTCAAACCTCCCTCACTGCTTTGTGTTGCTTTTGTGGTATGATTGTCACCCCCAAGCTATTACTGTGTGTCATATTGTAGCATTACCAGCAGAATAGCCTGACAGAAGCTCGCCCTTTATAGGAAAAGAATGTAGTACTCAGGATAGAAATGGCAGAGGATACTTAAATAGGGTAAAAGGGATTAGAGTACATTCTATTCAAATTGTTGATGGGTAAAAAGCACCAGAGTACCCAAGCCAAAGATGTGGCTGCTTCCTCAAAAACCATTGAAAAGTTGAGGACATTTAACATGCATGAATAGATTGTTTTCTTCCACACTTATACGTTCAATATATACAATATGACATTTGTAGGAAATTAATTCAAAAGTCCTCCCTCTGCCACCATTATAAAAACAGCCATTTATCTCAGCAGGATTTGGGAGTCAGCAGATGATGAGCTTTGACACCATGTCACACCTCAGGGATCACGTTAAGAGAATACATCTTTTATTATCAATCTGCCCAGAGATGCTATTACAAACCTCTAGAGCAGATGGAACTTGAACCCAAGCCTCCTGGGTCAGAAGTAGGGACACAATTACTGTTCCACAAGAGTCCCTATACCCAACAGAAGTAAAATTTGTTGGCAATCTTTGGAACCCTGTGTATATTTGAAATTTAAGAAGCAGTATTCAGCCCATTGAACCGTGGTTGGAATGGGGAACTCACTCTCACAGGGAGTTGTTAAAGCAAAAGTATAGATCTATTTGAGGGAGATGTTACAATGCTTGGTTTAGGTGTGGAAAAATGGGAGGAAGTTCAGGTGGAAGCTGAATGACCTGTGCTGCATATCCAATGCAACCTTATTAATGCACATGTATATTCCTGATTAGTACTTTATGTGTGGTAAAGTAGTCCAAACGTAGCAAATCGACTGTTTTATCTCAGCCAGGCAGCTGTAGGGGCAAAAGAATTGACCTTTGTGCCCCCAAGGGAAACTCCAATTGAATTGTTTGTATATGCTGGGTTGAAAAGGACAAGATGGAGCTTGTCTGTGATGCTCCTTCACTACCTCTAAGCATTATCCAAGCTAACACATTAAGTAAGGTTATTTGGATGACAATTGTTAATTGCCTATGAAGTCCAGCATGAAGTGTGGCCTGTGGGAGGAAAATACTGAGGGGTTGAAAAATCACGAATAAAACCTGCAATGCACGCATTTTACCATCCAAACTTTCTCCGCATAATAATAATGATCGTCTACGTACTACTTAACCAATAAGCTTACTGAATTTTTTACAGAACGTTAATCGTATTATCCAAGATACATAGCGGCTGAATGGCATTCTAGCAACGACTCGACCAATTTGCAAAGTGAGTACTGAAGGAAAAACAAATGTTCTTTAGGCCAATCTCCGCGGAAAACAGATTGCCTTGCGTTTGTTTAGTCAGGCCATATGAGTTTGTACATCATTTATTTTTGGATAGGGACAATAGATATATGGAGATGGCGAAGAGATAGTCTGATTCACCATAAAGTATGGGGGGGGGTGTTAGGAAATCATGCTGAGGGCTATCTCATTAAGGCCGGGCGGTGGCGCTTCCTGTCTCCTCATTCCGACCACGTGGACCTGTCAGTTTTCAGCGCTCTCTCGACAAGCTGCAACATCTCATTCAGGAAACTGACACGATCGAGAACCCGTCTACCGGGCTTCCCATTCTCCGCCAGGCCTAGAATTCGGGCCCCCGTCAAACATAAACTGCTTTTAAAGAAAATAATCAGCGAACATTTACTTTCGTTTTTGTCTCTAACCAAACGCCTTGCAATAAATAGCCAATTCAATCTGACAAGTCTCAAATTCACCGACCAAAAAAAATCACAATTTACACAAAAATAAAACGATTCGTGATGAGGAAGTTAAACACGACACGACAAAACGGAAAATGCTACGTGCATCCCAGTCCAGCCAAATGTTACACGATTACGACTTCTCGCGTTAAAAAAGTATAAAGTTTGTAAAATATTCATTTTTATATAAAAAACAGTGAATTTCCAGATCAGCTTTAAAATTTGCTTTACAGTTTACCGTGCTAAAATAATGAAAACGCAGTTCGTGGAGTGAAGGGGAAGTAGTCAAAATCCACCCACGGTGTACATTTTAAAAATAATTTCTGTAAGTAGGACAAGGTTTTCAGTGTGTTAGAAAGTGCAAGCTCAGCCTGGCATGCTTAGAACGTTCAGACACCGATTCCCAGGGAACGTTCTCTTTGAACGAGGAGAAAAAGATACAATTCGAAGCACGAGGGAACCTCAGTGGCTCTCATAGTTAGAAACCAAACTGCTGCTGATCCCTTCATTAAAGACACCCACTTTTCATTTAAAATAACATATTTGTTTATACTCACGATCTTCCGACACGTAGCGCAGCAGTCTATGAAACTGCGTGCACCTATTTTAAATATTTATTTATATGTATATCCTTTTTTTCTTTGCTTTCCGAGTCTTGAGCTAGCAGCTGCTTCTCAGCCGAACCAAGAAGCGAGAGAAACTCCAAAGAACGCCACGAAATCCCCTATTGTTGTCATGGTAACGTGCCGCCGCCTGGAACCCCTCCCCTGCCAGCAGCAGATGGCCCCAGCCTCGCCGCTTTGTGTATGTGTGTGTGTGTCTGTATCCCACACAAGGGCAGTACCTTCGGACAGAGAAAGAGGACGCAAGGAATGGAGCCACTTGGCCGACGCAGAAATAAATTCGTAAGCATTAAATTTCGTTTATTTTTCCATCAAGTTTTTTTTTAAAATGGGGGTGGTGGAAGTTAGGTGAGTGCAAAATTGCAGTCGGCAGAAAGCGCCAGCCAATAGGATGGCAGGTCTCGGGGGTTCCTACACGTCATTTTGGCGGTAAAGCCTTCAAGGTTTTAATGGAAATAATGATGCTGTTGATGAGTGGCTGATTTAGAGAATGCAATGCGTTTAAAGTCTTTTAAAGATACATTCTTCTGCATTTTGCCAATACTTTCAGTTAACGTGGTACAAGTATGCATATTACGTAAACGCTTTTGCTGTAGGGTTTAAGGTGCTATGTTGATTAATTCGTTGAAGTATCTTTAAACAAATGCTTTATTGTGGTATTTTCAGGCGTATCAATAATTGAAAACACAGGAAATCGGCGATCCCTCCAATTGATATCGTTAAGTAAAAAATTCCTATATATACGTTTGAAGGTTGGGAAAAAAGTCTGTGCAACTGAGTTACTTGTTCTTGTCAATGGGCGCAACTAGCCCCACTGAATAGATTGAACAAATTATCAAATGTTACCAAGTGCAAATGCTTTTTGGCATCATCACTAATTGAGTCATTTGATCACAGTGACTGTTTTGAGTAGCATATGAAGAAGAGGAAAATGCTTTAATGAATTCTTCATGGAGGCCGCATGTCTGCAGTGAAATTCAGACCAAGATTATCACCAGTTGGGTCAAGTCTGTCCTGGAGTTAGTGACGTGGATTGTGCCTGCATTGCTTTCAAAAAGAAAATTGCTGATAAGCTCACGCTACTTAGGCATTTGATTTCTCATGTGCAGGAGAGGAGCATGGAATCCTGCATCATCAGTTTGGACAACGAAAAGCCTTTGACAGAATGTCATATCATAGATGATATTCTGTAAAACAGGTTTTGGGGAAAGAATCTATCATTGATTCCAATTGCTCTAAATAAACATCAGCAGTGCAGTTTCAATCCTGGATAGGAATGAGAAGTTTTCCAATCAAATTTAGAATCAGATAAGGCTGCCCCCCTCGTCTCTGCCTTGTTTGTGTGCTGTGTTAATTTTTTTTTTTTTTTTTTTTGCTGAGTGTACCAAAGGTGGATATGAGTGCAAGAGGGCTGACATGCTCAGGACCAGAAGTGTGAAGTTCAAAGTCCTCTATACATAGATGGTATCAACATCTTGACTCTGTTGTCCGTTTGCAGCGTAAACCATGGCAAGAGTGAGGCCATGTTCTTTGGGAACCAGCCCCAAAGATTTGTACCATTCACTGTTATATCAGACTATCTGAAGGTGCCGGGATATGGTTTGTAGGAGCTCGGGCACTCTCAAGTCAGTTAGACCATTGGTACCACCAAGCCCTTCTGAAAATGCTTCTGTAGAAAAATCATCTTTGACCAAAGTCCATCAGGCTTTGGTCAGTGTGTAACATCTGAGGCTCTGCAGGAGGAAGAGAAGATAGATCCCACCTGTTGAGCAAACTGTCGACATAATTTGGCCGAATGTTTCATTGTCAGAGCTACTAAACTAAGACCAAGGTGTGGCTTCGCTAGTGGTGGGAAGGGTCCAGGCTATTAGATTTTTCCTGCATGCCTGGAATTACTCCCTCCACAAGCTGCCTTCAAGTGAGTTGAGTTGGGAAAGAGACAGTCAATTTTTTTTTTTAAGGAATGTGCCCTTGAAAAGCAGATCTGGAAAGAGATTAAATGGTTTTTGTTAAGGTTCATCTTGAGCAGCTCCATAATGCAGAATTCTGTGCTGTCCAGGCTGTTTCTAGAAATGCACCATGAGATCAATTTCAGCAGCTGGAGGACCATCAACACGGTAAAACATATGATATGGAGGTGCCAGTGATGGACTGGGGTGGACAAAGTCAGAAGTCACATGACACCAAGTTAAAATTGTATCAGAGATAATAGGTACTGCAGATGCTGGAGAATCCGAGATAACAAGGTGTGGACCAGGTTATGGTCCAACAGGCTTATTTGAAATCACAAGCTTTCGGAGCGTAGCCCTTTTGTCAGGCGAAGTGAGAGAGAAGCACACAGATGCAGAATTTATGGGCAGAGAGATCAAAAGATCATACAAATGGCGTGAGTGGAGTGCTAAAATAAGTCCCTGCAGGTGATCCGAAGTGTTAGATGGTGTGAGTAAAATGTCAACAGCTGAATAACAAGCGAAGGGATGACCTATAATCTGCTTAGATGAGGCAGAGAGGTAATAACACAAAATTAAAACTAAGGTGTGCTAGAGACAAATCAAATGACTGGAACAACATTATAGATATATAAGAGTCGCGTGCCGCGGGTGTAACCAAAGTCATAAGTAATCCAAAACTGTACAGACTAATTTAAGGTAGAGATCATAACAATTTATCCAGATGATGGTGACAAAACAGAGTAGTAAAGAAGATTTTACAGATACAGAATAGTGTGGTGGGGTCATATGTAGCGCAACATGACCTAAGATCATATCTGAGGCCGTCTTCATGTGTTTGGAACTTGTATACCAGTTTCTGCGCAGCGATTCTGTGTTGTTGTGTATCTCAAAGACTGCCTTGGAGTACACTTACCCAAAGATCAGAAGCTGAATGACCTTGACTGCTGAAACGTTCCCAAACTGGGAGGGAACATTCCTGTCCGGAGATTGTTCCGTGGTGTCCATTCATCTGTTGTCATAGCGTCTGCATGGTCTCGCCAATATACCATGTTTCAGGGCGTCCTTGCCTGCAGTGTATGAGGTAGACATTAGCTGAGTCACATTGGTATCTGCCATGTAAATGGTGGGTGATATTCCCACATGTGATGATAGTATCCATGTGGATGATCTGACACATTTTGCAGAGGTTGCTGTGACAGGGTTGTGTGGCGTTGTGGTTGATGTTGTCCTGAAGGCTTGGTACTTTCCTGCAACTGATGGCCTGTTTAAGATTTGGCAGTTGTTTGAAGGCTAGAAGTGGAGGCTTAGGGATGACCTTGGCAAGATGACCATTGTTATTGATGACATGTTGAAGACTGTAAAGAACACGGTGTAGTCTCTCCGCTCTAGGGAAATACTGGATGGCAATGTTCTGTATCTGTAAAGTCTTCCTTACTGCCCTGTTTTGTCACTATCATCTGGATAAATTATGATATCTCTACCTTAATTAGTCTGTACAACTTTGGATTACTTATTACTTTGGTTAGACCCTCAGCATGCGATCCTTATACCTATCATGTTACACCAGTTATTTGGTTTGTCTCCTGCAGCACCTTATTTTTAATTTTTTGTAATTATCTCTCTAACTCATTTAATTGCAGCTGTTGAGACTTTACTCACACCATTTGTATGGTCTTTTGATCTCTCTGCCCATAAATTCTGTGTGCTTCTTTCTCACTTCGCCTGATGAAGGGGCTATGCTCCAAAAGCTAGTGATTTCAAATAAACCTGTTGGACCATAACGTGGTGTCATGCGACTTCTTACAGTAAAATATATGTTTTGGTCTGTTTAACCTTGCAAAGAGCAATCAACAATCAAGTATCACTGTCTGGCAGTTTCCAAGGTCCGGTGCTATGTGTTGAGGGAAGTACCAGAACCTAGGCCACCTGCTGCAGAAACTCAGTGGGTAAACACCATTGACTAATGCCCTCCAGGGGCTGGAAACTATGTAGAAACCCCTTGGGGTTGACGTGAAATGAATGTAAACTGTATCCATATAAATGTAGAGAGGCACCTCAGTATGTCGCAAATTGTATTGAAAGAAACTGATCTGTTTTAGAAACTTTGATTTTACTTAACGTCAAACTGCTACAAAATGAACTTTTATTAATGTGATGAATGAAGTATTTTTGGCAGGAAAAGTTTTTATATATCTTCCAAATATAAGCATTGTGAGTGTGAAAGTTAACTTCAGATGTAAATGTTATAGGAACCGTAGACGGCCATTTAGCTTGTCAAGCCTATTCCACCATTCATCAAAATCATTGCTAATCTGCAAATTAATTCTACACACCTCCCTTTGCCCTGTACCTCCTAACACCTTTGGTTAACAAAATCTACCAATCTCAGATTTGAAATTAACAATTAGTCTAGCATCAGTTGCTGTTTGCAGAACACCATTATCCTCACATCCTACTGATTTTCCTAATTCATTCATGAATCATACACCAGAGCAAGAGGCCATTCAGCCCTTTGTGCCTCAGTGGGTTGTACATTCAAAATCTGCACTAGAAACTGGAGCATAATAATCTAAGATCACGCTCCGATATAGTACTGATGGTGTGCTGTGTAGTCTTTCAAATGAGACATTCACTTGAGGTCTTGTCAGTTCTTTAAGGTGCACATCTGTGTGCTAGGGAATATGAAAAAGGGAGTTATCCCTGGTGGCCTAGTCAATGTTTATCCATCAACCAACATCACAAGAAGAGACTTTCTGTTTGTTATCATATTGCTGTTCACAAACTGGCTGCCCCATTTCCTGTAACACAACAGTGACCTCAGATCGCAAGTAGCTCATTGGCTGTAAAGCACTTTGGAATATATGGAATTTGTGAAAGGCACTGTATAAATAAATGCAAGCCTTTCCTTTTTATTCCCTCCAAGATATCTGTACTTATCTAATTCTGGCCTCTTGAATATCCCTAATTTTAATTCCTCCAACTGCTTCAGCTCAAAGTACTGGAATTTCATCCCTAGAAGTTTTCAGCCCTTCACCTCAGTTTCCTCCATTAGGACACTCCTTAAAACCTACTTTAAACAGACTTCGAGCAGTCTGTATAAATATTGTCTAATGTGGCTTCCAGTCAAATTTTGCTTTATAACACTGTTGTGAATCGTCTGGAGATGCTTTATTATGTCAAAGGTGTTGCATAACTACAAGTTTTCATCAATGAAACATCAGATGGGCTGGGCAACATCTGCTACCACTTGTTTTTTGGCCCTTCCCCCCCCCCCCCCCCCCCCAATACTTGAAGTTCATCTCCTGTGTTCATGACTATTGGTCATCCAGTATTAAAGTTTGTCACTTACTCTAAACTATGTATTTAATCTGATTATTATGGATACCACTTTATGACCTCAATCTGCACCAGAAATACATTAAAGCATAAATGGTAATTATAGACGGGTTTTGTCTGTCTGCAGTACTAACTCCAAGTTGAGTGCTGTGCAACTGAGCTGGATCAATGGATTCAGCTTTATATTTAAGGTACCAATCGCATCCACCTTGCTGAAGTAATATGGAAACACCTCCCAAACCACTCCATTTTCTTCTACAGTTTCTAGGGAAACAATATATTTCTTTTATAATACATAACAGTAGGTATAGCTCACTTTGACTCCTTGGCTCTGTTCCAAAATAAAGCTGCCAAGAGTTTTGTGATACCTGTGATGGAAATCTCCATTTAAGTTTAGCGTTGAATTTACAAGCTGACTTTCTACTAAGTATTGAATAATTTTCATCAGATAATTTGTATTGTTTAGCGGTAACAAAAGCAAATTTTCCTACGTTAGACATTTTGGTTTGAACCCTTCACTGAGATTTGGGTGCAAAGTGCAGGCTGATATTTGGCAGTTGCTTTTTAGATTAGATAGCCCATTTGTCCAAGTGACCCATAGCATTATTCAAAGTTTCTCAGCCAAATTTCTTCCTCAACTCAATGATTAATTGGTCATTTACCTTTGTGATGCTGAATGATATTCCGTTCCTGGCTGCCATGTTTAGCCAAGTGACAGTAATTGGACATCAAAAATAAACTAATGGACATGAATTAGTTTCAGATGAAGAATAATCACAAAAATTAATTCTTATTTTATCTTTGATAACAAGCATGGGGCTGGATGAACACAGCAGGATCCAGCCCCATGCTTGTTATCTCGGATTCTCCAGCATCTGCAGTACCTTTTTATCTCTTATTTTATCTTTGTTTTTTTTATGCCCTCTCCCTCGATGCTGATGTGTGCCATATGTTCTGGCAGCCCACTACTATGTTCGGTGCCCATTTTTAATATGTGAGTTCTTGGAGGATTTTATCATGGAGAAAATTGTGACGCTGTGGAAAAAGAGCAGCAAAGTAGGATTAGAGATAGTAAGAACTGCAGATGCTGGAATCAGAGGTAACACAGTGTGGAGCTGGAGGAACACAGCAGGGCGGGCAGCATCAGAGAAACAGGAAAGCTGACGTTTCGGGTCAGGACCCTTCTTCAGAAATTTCTGAGAAAGGGTCCCAACCCGAAACATCAGCTTTGCTGTTCCTCTGATGCTGCCCGCCCTGCTGTGTTCCTCCAGCTCCAGCAAAGTAGGATTAATTGGATTGATTTTTCAGTGAGTCCACACAAAGATAATGGGACAAATGCCCTACTTCTGTACTGTAAGATTCTAAAATTTGACCGCAGGGAGACTTGTATCTTTACAGGTGAGTTTGAAACTGCTGAAGTTCACAAACTGCCAAGGTAGTTCGCAACTGAGAGATTATTTCCCACTCAGTAATTCGGCAATCTTTCGTTTTCCAAAAAGGCATTCTAAATGGAGAGATATTGCAAATGTTCTCTGCTTCCAGCCTGATGCTTTATGAAACCCAGAAATGCTATGAATATTTTGATAAAATTATATATTTGCTCATTCACATAAAAGTTACCAAGAATGAACAAGTACAACCATTCACCCTTTGGAGGTCAATTATTTCACATTATGATCATGGTCTAGTGTGCTGCTAATTGAGAGGGCTTCTGTATGTTACATCGAGTGGAGGAGGCCTGTAGTTTTAAATGCCAATAAATCTACTCCAGCCCCATTTCACTGACAACCTGATACAATGAGCTTTTTCAAACCGAAATAGAAGAGGCTAATTTTACAGTGTGCATTCAGCTTCAAGTGAGATAATGGCATTAGTACATACAGTTTCATTTATTTGGGATTAATAAATTACCCTATTAGATAAACCTGTTTCTTTATTGTGTAGTTAATTTCAGCTCACTGTTTTGTTGGGATGTTTAGAAGCACAGTCTGTTCTATAGTTAAGTGATATTTAATGAAGCTTTCAATTTTGTTTTCACGGTTATCAATGAGTGGATGAGGAGCAGTTTAGCACAGTATCAAAAACAGAAGTTGCTGGAAAAGCTCAGCAAGTCTGGCAGCATTTGTGAAGAAAAAAAATCAGAGTTAATGTTTCAGGTCTGGCGACCCTCAGAACCTCAGAACCTTCCTTAGCAAAGTATGTTGTATGAATTTGCAAACTGCTCCAGAGCCATCAGTGTCCTGATTTTTGTCCTCAGTCCTAAAATAGAACACACAGAAAGTGCATGTAATGTTATTGAAACATCACTTTATTTGAATGTCAAATGGATTGAAGGATTCTTTTTGAGTTGAAAGATGCAACCTTGTCCCAAGGTATGAACCAGAATTTTGTAGTCATTCTTTTTGTGTGAGCCCAAACAACTGTTGTTTCCAACAGGTTCAATTGAAAAGCGATGAGAAGCCCTCACCAATAATTCCCCCTCAATAGCAAGGGGTCCTGGAGCCAACTGTAGGGCTCTGGTTCATGTGCAGTTTGAGAACTGCTAAGTCAGCATATACCAGCAATTGAACTTGAGACCTTATGCTTAATAGAGCTATTATCCTCCACCTCCTAGTGAAGTTAATGTAATTTAAACATAAAGTTTCCAGAAGCAGAATTAATCTTAATCACATTTCCTTTCTCATTTTACAATATTCCCTTTCAAGTGTTTAATCTTATAGCCTGTTGCAATAGCTAGCGGTGTTGATGTATTTTTCACAAGACATTACAGGTGAGGATGTCTATTTGACCCATTTTAATTCATCCATTTAGGATGACCCTGCTGATCCCATTTAAGAAAATACCACTCTCTACTATGATTTCAGGGTTTTTCACTCTGTGTGAAGTCCTTCATGACACCGGTTCTAATTTTGCTTCTTACTGGTTTGAAGTTTTCCTGATCTTGAATCATACATAGTTTGAAGCTTTTTATTGTCTCAGACACCCCACAAGAACATCTCTCAAAGTGAAGAGCTTGGTTTTCTGTCTTCTGTCCTTATATTTCAGACATTTTACAGCTTGTCACTGAACAGCCTCCAGAAATTAAAAGCGCATCCAGGACCAGATCTCAAATATGAGATGTATCAGTACTCAGCTATGAGTTTTGACCAGAGTAAAGTTTAAGTATAACTTCATAGGCCTTATATTTCAGAGTTTTAGTTATCAGTATCTCTTTCCAATTTGTTCTGTTGATTACCACACTAACTTTATTGTTCACTCTGAATTTCATGAGTTTAAAAGACTCCCAGATCTCTTTCAACTTCATCATTAGCTACAGTTGCTACCCCAACTGCTATCCGTGGTTCTTGATTGATTATTAACATGCCATCCAACCATGTTGAAGGTTTCAATTATGAAACTGATGCTGCTGTCATCTAATGTCCAGAGAGGTAGTTTATCAAATGATAATTGGACATGTACCTTATCTATTGCTTACTTAGTTTAGGGTGCTCAATTTATAGCCCTGCTGTTGTCCACTAAGTGCTGTATGATTCTGACTCTATGTAAACTCGGCACAGACCAAGTTTGAACTGTTGTCTGTCATAGTAAATCACTGGCCAACTAAGGTATTAGAGAAAATTTTAATAACTTCAAATTAATTTTATTTTTACCATTCAGAGTCACTTCAAACATGACGTTAACTATGGAATGAGCCTGTTATAGAAGCCTGCTCTTCCTCTAATCTTATCCTCTGACACTTTAAAAATTCATGTTTTTTTTCTTATTTCCTTCCACTTGCCACTCTTAAAACCACATGTGTGTTTACTAAGATAACTTTCTTTTGAACTTGCAATCACAGCTGGGAGAGGAAACATGTCTTGTTATAAACCCAAATAATGAATAAATGCATAGTATGGTACGCCCAATAAACACTCAGCTCTCACCAGCTACCAGTTCACCAAATTAGACAGCACAGATAGAATAATGAAGCTACAGATACAACTTTTAAGCAAGTGAGAACATATACTTGCGCAGACATCTTTTTTCAATGTTCCCCAATCCATCCCACAAAAGAAACAAGGCAAATTGAATTCCATGGCAACAGAGTGA
This sequence comes from Ginglymostoma cirratum, assembly GCA_024137785.1. NCBI lineage: Eukaryota > Metazoa > Chordata > Chondrichthyes > Orectolobiformes > Ginglymostomatidae > Ginglymostoma > Ginglymostoma cirratum. Next base: position 23,227,161 of record JAHRHZ010000019.1, read on the forward strand.
TAAATGATTATTCAACATAAATGGATTCTGAGTCATGATTATTTCTCAATTCAGTTCAGTACTCAAGCATATTGACTAGAAAAAATTAATCAGCCCAACTATCTGTTGTGCTGTGCACAGGAGCCTTTTTTGATGTAATTCAGAATAATACAAGTACATTTACCTTCTATTTGTACTGAATTATGGGCTGACCTGAAACTAATGCCCCTTGCCCTGAGGGAAATGTGTCTCACAGTTAAGTCAAGATGCACCTACCTGTTTGGTAACAAGTACATCTGTCAGACAAATTTACAGCCAATTATCAAAGTGATGCACAACCTGCAATTTTCATTTTCAGCATCTTCTCCTCAGGATAATATGACAAGTTCACTGTGATATCAATAACAGTGGTCTTGCAAAACACTGTAATTACCTAAGCACTACAAAAGCTAATAGAATCAGCTCTGTGGCAGCTTCAAATCTGCAGCTGAGCCAGACTGATGCACAAATCACAGTAGGTGTCTAACTGCGTTGTCATTTCCATGGAGGCTGGTATTAGATTTTAGTTTGGTTGTGTTTGGAATACAATTGGAGATAGATGTTCGAGTGGATGTTTTGACCTAGTGTGAGAGTATAAAACAGGTTATAGTGCTGGAAAGCAGCAGCATGCACGATCCTTCCATTATTGCTGAAATCATGACCCTTGCGTTTTCAGGCCCTGTATCTTCTTGGCAGCAATTAGATTTCGTAGCTTTTGTGGGACACAAATTTACACTTTAACAGCAGAATAATGATTGTGTTTTACATGGTATAATTTTCCTGTCTTGTAAAATAGAGACTTGCTGTCTGACTGCCACAGCAGTCACCTAAAGTCTTTGAGATAAATACATCACGCATGCAAAATGTCCATCAAATGAAAATCTCAACTGTATCAAATTGCCTAGGAAATTATTAAAAACTGCTTGCAGACTGATCAATCTGTCATGGAAAAATCCTACTCTCTCAGCAGCTAGAGCAGTATTGTGCTTGAAGTAGAATTCCAGTATGTGAATTAATATCATTGTATTTGTAGTGATAGAGGAAAGAGTATGAACCTTGTTATCATCAAAATGACGCCAGGATTCTATGTTTCTTTGTTCCCTATTGACCAGCAGAAAGAAGTTAAATTCTGAAAGAGATCATTTACCAAGAACAAAAATGTTACTGCTTAGCCATTGTGATATTGTTGGCAACAAGCTTTACCACGTATAATTCATATAGTGTCCACATCACAATGTAACAGATAGACAGTATTAAGTAGGTCTACCGAGTCACAAAGGAAGGAGGTGATTGTGGCACAAAGAATAAAAATAAATAGAAAACAAAGGCATACTTTGGGGATTTTATCCAGCTGAGCCACACAGACCAGGCAATTCAATAGTTTAATTCCCACCTGTGCTGTATAAGTTGAGTTCAGTCAATATCAGAGGCTCCCCTCACCTGATATGCAATTGTACATCCTAGGAGTTGTGAGAGTAAGAACTGTGGCTGATCTTCACCTCAGTAGTTTATTGAGTGCTAAGGCTAATTTTGCTCCTTCTACCATTATTAGCAGTTATAATTGAGATCAGTAAATTCAGCACAGATCTGGGAATAAGCTTGGGATCTTTTATTCTGTACCACCTGGTACATGGAAAGTAGTACATTTACACAAATCATTACAAAGTTTGCATCTGTGCAATGGGATGGAAATGGAGTCCAGTTGAAAACCAAGCTGCAAATCAATGCTTTGTTTTTTACCAGACTGTATATCATCGGTGACAGGGGTGAGTGCTGTTACTTGTGTGCAGAGCGTTATTTTCTATTACCATCATAATTCCTTTAATTGAATGGTGGCATGGCAGTTGTACACATAAAGTAAGGAATACTGAGAGAAAAGTAAGATGAGAATATATGATCTTGTGCTGAATGTAGACTGGATGGACAGAAATTTAAACAAAGCCTCTAATTTAGGAACAAACTGAGTTAAATTGTGTAACTGAAGAAAAGGTCATTGGTAAAGGATACAGGCTTTTGGAGTACTGCACCAAGGAATGGTGGAACATACGTTTGCAGTGCAATGTTGTAAATTGCAAACCTCAGCTGTGTCCTAAAACCTGGGAAAACAGAAGGGACACTCATTATCTACCTACTGTTGGAGTCCTCGGGACATCCACCATTTGAGCATCTTTGACAGGCACCACCAAAATGTGGTCATTGGCATTCTCAGGCACAAGAATCATGCACGGACCTTCCCCACAATAATGAACAAGGAGACGTCTCAGTAAGTGTTACAGTCACTGAAAGTATGCAGGTGAGGCCCAGGAGATTGGAGGGAAAAGAGCCTTAATATGAAGGACTGAAGTAATTCTTCTTGTTTATGGATTGTTTTGAGGCTTTAGAACTGCTGAACAAGATTTCTTGCATACCAGGGGTCAAATGCTCCATGTGTCATCCCAATTAAAGGCAAAATGCTGCAGGTGCTTGAGATCTGAAGTCAAAACAGAAATTCAGGAGTAATGTAGTAGGTCTGGCACCAGAGAGAGAATGTTTTGAATTCCGAAGAAGAGTCTTATTGGAATTGAAATGTTAACTCTGTTTCTCTTTTCAATTTCTCCAGCACTCGTCATCCCAAGTTCATGCACTGGTTGCCAGTTTTCTCCCCTACATACCTAAAGTCACTGTCCCTTTGTGAATTATGATGAATGGAAACTGGCAGCTACCTGGTTCTTAGTCCAAGTGACCATTCTTCACCATGTAAACCTGTACACATTTTAGTGTTTCTGCTATCTTAACACAGTAATTCAACTGCATTGAGAAAATTAAACTCACTGCTGGTTATTCCTCCATTTCTACTTGGACGTTTTTCATTTTGCCAACTGCTTACCATCAGGACAGGCATACTGGTGAACATCCTCACCTGAGTTGCTGAAAGTGTACAACAACAGCAGGGAGAAAAATATGCAAAAGAGCGTCGGTGCCAGGATGCAGCCCTATTTCACCACTGAACGTGAAAGCATCCGGTGTCATTGTAACTGACAGAAAGAAGAAATAATATCCGAGACTCCAGGTGGTGGGCAGCCTATTTTATGCAGCAGTTTAAAGAGTCTTTCTCCTCTGCCAAGATCAAAGGTCTTGACGAGGTCTATGAGGTCAATGTAGAGTGCCCTGAAACAAAAGCAGACAGTGATGGAGAAACTCAACAGGTCTGGTAGATCTGTAGAGTGAGAAAAACAAACTTAATGTTTCTGAAGCCTTTGACAGATCAACAATCAATGACAGTTATTGTTAGACTAGCTTTTTAGTTCAGATTTTCATTGACTCAAATTCCACTATCAGCCATGATAGGATTCAAACCATGTCCCCAGGGCATTATACTGGGTCCCTAGATTACTAGTCCAGTGACAATACCACTATACCATCATCTGTACTTGCATTTTGTGAGCATCATAGACAAACATATATATTTAGCCAACATTTATAAATTATACATTAATACTATTAATGTTGTGATCACGACCAGATAATATGCTTTTTGTGATATCAGTTGAGAGATAATATTGGCCAGGACATCAGGGACAACTCTCTTTTGCTCTTCTTTGAGGTGGGTGAGATCTTTTACAGCAACCTGAATGGTGGGACCTTGGTGTAAATTCTCAATACTGCACTGGAGTACCTCTCTTGGTTTTTTTTATGCACTCAAACCCTGGAGTGGACTTGAACCTCGGAACTTGTGGTTTATATTTGTGATGTTAGGGTCTGCAATCCAATCAGAACAATGCAAGCACGGACCTTCCCCACAATAATGAACAAGGAGACGTCTCAGTAAGCCTTACAGTCACTGAAATCCCCCTTTGTCTGGTTACAAGGTGACTATATTTGCATCATTCATGTCTTGAGGCTTAAATATTTCTTTCCAGCAGAGACACAAACGTTCATGGAGAAGCTTCAGCATGACTTGTTTTTCACTTTTGATGATATCACAATAAACGGCAATTTTAATCAGCAGTGACAACATGGCTGCAGGTGCAGTGAATGATTAGTTCAGTGCTTTATATACATATAAAAATAAACGAGGAAAGAAAATGCTAAAATGTTTCCTGGTGACCTGGCGGCTGTGTTTGTACTGAGTTATTGAAGGATCATTCAAATGCTTTCCTTCTTCATGCCAAAGCAGCAGGCCGTTTAAATGTGAATGGGTTAGAGAGTTTAATAGACCGTCTGCCAGGGTAGGAAACAAAGGAATAAAGAGCAAGAGGCCAAATATCTAGTCAAATGATTTAGTAGACCTCAGCTGGAGTGCAAACAAGAGAAAACAGCAGGAGTGGAACAGGAAACAATTCAGTGAATGACATTTCACATTCCAGTTGAAGCAAATGATCCTCTTTTCACCAGTTACAACCAAAAAAGGTATCTTTATGCAAATTTAGGAACATACACTCTAAAGTGAGAGACTTTACAGTTTATTTAAAAAAAACTTCAATTGATGTACTTGTTCTCATTCCTTTATTCCAACTCATACGCTTCCTCCCATCACAGTTTTCCTCATCTGAGTTTTCAGAAGCTGCTTCACACTGTTCACTACTGTTCATTCATTGGTTTTCATGTTGTGGAAAATTCTAGTTTATTTTTATTTTAATGAATTCATGAACTCATTTGTATCACAATCGTGTTCCAACGATAGAAATAGTGCATTAAACAATTGCCTCACTCATTTCTGAAGAAGGGTGCAGACCCGAAATGTCAGCTTTCCTGTTCCTCTGATGCTGCTTGGCCTGCTGTGTTCATTCAGCTCTTCACCTTGTTATCACAGATTCTCCAGCATCGGCAGTTCCTACAACCTCTGCCTAACTCTCTGTCCCTTCTTCATATCTCCACTTAATGATGCTCTTAAAGAGACATCCCTTGTTCCCTCCATTCTTGCCAACTAACGCCCATCTCTAACTTGCCTTTCCTTTCCAAAATCCTTGACCATCTTCTCACCTTCTAAATATTCCCATATTTCTAGAACCTGCAAGTTGATTTCTTTTTTCATATTGAACAGATCTTATCAAAGTTGCAAAGAGGGTAGCCATCCGTGAAACTATCAAATCTGGACAACTTTGTGATGCACTTCAAGTGATGTAATCACACATGAGACGATGCCACCACCTATGGGGTGGGTGATGAGGGATTGAACACAAGATGACATCTACACATACACAGTGGTGTCACCTCATTTGTTTCTCCAATGGCACAGAATGTCCCAAAATGAGGCATGGAGGAAGCAACGAAAATAAACCTGACTTTTGCTGTCAGCACGGAAAGGGACAAACACAGTCTCCTCTTTTCTGATGAAGGGTCTAGGCCCGAAACGTCAAGTTTTCCTGCTCCTATGATGCTGCTTGGCCTGCTGTGTTCATCCAGCCCCACGCCTTGTTATCTCACAGTCTCCTCTTGCTCCTTTCTCAAGGTACGTGGACTAATAATGAAAATACAGCAGGGAATCTTACTAGAAATCAGTGAAGGGTCTGTTTTGTTAAGTTTCATGGTGGGTTTCTCTCTTTGGGACCCAATGAGTTTTTTTTTTTTTTTAGCCCAAACTGCCTCATTAACCATGTCCTGTGCACCTGCTGCCCCTCACTCATATTATCGCTCCAGTCAACATAGACAAAAGTGCACACCACTCCTGGGAATTCCCAGGATTCCTGGCATCAGTGCCAAAGGCCATTGTGCATCAGTCAAGGGCTGGCAGTGTAGAACTGTCCCATGCAGTTCATGTCACTTGCCCCAGATGTGGCACATAAGGGGAAATTGGTGCCCATCGCTTTGCAAACAGTGACCAGGAGGTTCTGGTAGATGGGATGGTGCAGCGAAAGGCTGACCTCTTCTCCCAGGGTCTGTCTGCCTGGACTTTCAAAAGAGAATTGTATGAACAAAGTTATGGAGGCCTGCAGGGAAAACACAGGAAGTGAGACTAAATGAGTTTCTTTCTCAGAACTGTCATGGACGTGATGGGTTAAATGGCCCCATGTGTTACAAAGAAATTATGCTTCTATTTGTTCCTAGTCATTACAAGAATTCTTTTTCCTTAATTTCATTTTTCATTTGACAAAATCACAAGATCGGTTCAGATAAGCAGACACTACATCTGAGTTGGAAACATAAAACCTCTGCAAGGCATCTGATCAATCCTAACAGTCAATATCTGAATCCCCGGTTCCTTCAAATATGAAACCAATTTTCCTATGGAAGCTTTGACATTATTTTACTTTATTGTCTCTATTCCACATTCTTGCTCCACACAAAACCGATAAATCTCAACTTCTTTTCTCAACTGTAAATCTTAACCGTTTTCTCTAGGTTCAGGGGTTTGTGGCAATCTCGATCAGGTTATCAAGGTTTGATTTTTTTTTTAATCCAGTGCCTTATGAAACTTGAATAATATCTTCATTGAGTGTTGTCTTCTCTCGGATTTGTGAGCTTCCCTTCATGTCTCAGATGCCTTAACTGAATTGTTGTTTGGTTATCCTCTCTTCCACACCACCTTCTTTCACAGAAGGATGCGCAGTCATCAGATGTGCCTATACCACTGTCTTGTACGTACACATAGGGCTGGATTTAATGCAACCCATCAAGGTGGGAACCTTCAGTTTTAAAAAAAATGTGAAGCTGGAAAAGCACAGCAAGTCTGACAGTATTCAAGGAGCAGGAAAGCAAATGTTTTTGGATCAGAACGCTTATGGGAACCTTAGCAGCTGGTCCCCTTAATCACAGGAGAAGCCTAATATCAAAACCTCCCCTGATTAAGTCAAAAGGAGGAAGGGACTGATGCAGAATTCCTAGCCACTGGTATTGAAATGTTAGTAAGGTTAATGAATGGGCCAATTAGCACCCATTACCCCTGAACCCACCATAATTCATTGGTAACTAATAGATTAAAAGGGAGCTACGTGCTTCCCCATGCCACCTGAAGGCTGCCCAGCGAACTTTGTCAGTCTCCCGGAGCAGGGGAGTAAAGTTTCTTTCTTACCTGATTAAGGGACCAAGAATTGGGGAAGGTTGGGAGGACAGGCTGCCCCTGTGCTCTTTCCTCCAACCGACATTCCCAATGGAATCTCCATGATGCCCTCACTCACTTGTGACCTTGGGACCCTTAGCAGTCCTGACCTTCTGCTGGGTGCATTATTGAAAACTCCCATTGCAATGGAGAGTCGCTGGCTACTGAGTTGCTTGGACAGCTCAATTGTGGCTCCTTAAATGCCGAATTGATATTTAGTAGCATCAGACCTTCCCCATGGAACTGACAGGATTTCCCCATTTATTTTCTGGCCAGTAGGCAAAATCCTAGTTAGGTGGATGAGATCCTAAGTTATCAACTCTCTGGGTTGTTGGGGAAGTCTCCATAAACAGGATTTAGATGTTCCAGGTGCTACTACATGCAACTCCAGATAACATTTCATTCCATTATATTTCACATTTTATATGTTACGTTTTACATTTTATACTTCACATTACATTTTCTTGTGTATTCCCTGCTGCCCCAAAGAAGCTTCTTACTTGGAAATTACTTTGACTTGTGAACAGAGGGATAGAGTGAGATTAGGAAACAAGGTGAGAGGGTACAGGAGGGTGACAGGATGAGAAGGGGAGAGGGGAATGGACGTTCAGATAATGAAGAGGATGGATTTATTAGGCAGCTGTTGGGTTGCTGGAGTAAACACTCCTTCTCCTGGCCCACATGAAATGCTGTAAGGCAATCTTCATGGATTCAGCTCTCTTCTTTCAGCTGCTGAGTTTAACCTGAGGCCTGGGAAACCCAAATGCCTGCAGGCAAAATTAAACTAACTGCACACAATGGCTTGTACCCACATAATATTTAAGTCCCCAGCCGAGTTCCTACAAGTCAATTGTACATCTGTGTATTAAGACTTTGTCAGGTGTGAAGCGGGTTTTGTTCTTGCACCAGATTGTTTGTATTTTAATCTCTGATCTCCCTCCAACCCAGCCACTTTTGGAGTTAGGTTTCAGCTCCGTGTTTTTCCTGGTTGGTGAATGGGAAACAAGGAACTACCAACTGAGGATAATCATGTAAAGAGTTAGGCCAAAGGCCAAAGGAATTCTTTCTGAATTGAAGATTGTGGGATGCTTCATTTTCTGTGGTTAGTGAGATGGAGGGTAGAAGGTTATTTAAGAGGGATTGGATAAATATTTGAAAAAGAAGAATTGGAAAAGAATATCTGTGAGAAAGTCAGACCGGCTCTAAGTGAGGTTCCCACTTGTTACATTCAAACAGAACCTGAGTCCAAGGAGATGCACAGAAAGATCAGACCGAGTAATTATACCATTGACTGAACAATTTGCCACAGCCTCAAGCAGTGCAGATTGACTCTGGTAAGATTGTTGTAGAATATTGGAGTGTTAACAACTACTGCTATTAGTTACATATGGATGATCAGGTTATGAACAGAACTTGTGTTACCAGCATTACTATTGGTTATCAGTGCAATCTCAATAAGCCACTATTAGTTGCAGGTGAAATTGAACTGTTTGCCATCTGCAGTTCTCCTCTTTGAATTAATTTCCACATTTTTGTTTTGCCTTCACAGTCCCTCCATCAGTTTCTCAGCTTACCACCAGGTTCCTGTCTCCAGCCCCCAAACTGATCTACACCATTGTGGGAAACTATAGGCTAACTGCAAAACTGCAGTCAGCCTCCTTTCATTGGTGTTAACAAGGTTAATGAACTTAATCGGTTACTTGCGTTATGCGAGTGGGTAGCTCTGCCAGTTCTGTGGCTGCTGTGGGTACCAAAGACTGCTGAGAGAGAAGTGGGTTCCAGTTTGTGGGTCATTGGCATTAGCACTGGGAAAATAGGAACTGAGGCTTTGGGATAGTTGACTGTGCAGGGACCAGCGTTCCAACAAACCATATACCTAGGGCAGTGGAGAGGGCTTTAAACTAAACAAAGTGGGTGAGTCAATGAATGAATCATTACACCCAGCTCATGTATATTGGAACTGGGTGTCAGTTAAGCCTAGCATGGCTTGGTGTGCTTGACACTGTAGTTCTGTATAATGCTGAAGTTGATGTTCCTCCTGTTTAATGCCCTCGTCTTCCTCCTCCAAAAACTAATGCCCTTTTTTTTTTCTCCTGTTCCAGGTGTACAAAGCATAGCATGCTTGGATTATGAGGCAGACTTTCTGGAATGTACGGCAAGGCCCATCCCCACCTCAGAACGATCGCAACATTGGAACTTCAGCTTCAGGAGGCCTACCATCTGCTCCACTGTGGCCCTGGCTGAACAATGGGTGACATTGTATTCACACTCTGCCTTAGCCAGAGGATCATGTAACTGAATCTTCAGCCATGGTCACAGAAGGTTGCCCCCAGTAATTATCTTTACAAAGCATCCAGCCCTTGAAATAAAACAGGGACATCAGAGTTCTCAAGGCATAGGCATCAGACAATTCACGGTTTACTGAGAACAGATTTCTAAGATGTGGTACAAGTGGTCAGACATGACTTTTTACATTGATGGAATGGGACCCGTTTCTGTTGACGAAGTCTGTTGAGTTATCATATGGAACTTGCAAGGTGAGTGTGTGTACAGGTGATCATACCCTGCACCAAGAGAAGACCGCTATATTGACAAGTAGTATTGATCTCATTTCATTGCATTGGTAACAGTCTTGATATACGAGCATGTCAAGGGTCATAAGATCCCATACAGATTCCCAGTGGATCCTTGGAAGCAGCCGGCTGTCGCCTTGGCAGCCACCAGGATAGGATGGTCACCAACCCCTTCAAATTGCAGGTCCCAATCCAGTGGTTGGTGTAGTTCTGTGACAGTGTCCTCAGACATGCCAGTCTACAGCAACACTGCACCTTGTTCATCAGGGGCAAATGGTATCGAGGACAATAGGCTGTGAGCTATCAGTACCTCTGGCTTCCATGTGTTCCCACTGAACAGCTTCATTTCTCATTTTCATCTCTCAACATTACCCGAGCCCAATTCTAGCCATGTCAACCATTCTGCCTCACTGTCCACTCTGTTTTGACCATCAATGGCCACTCCCACCCCCACCAGAGTAAGCCTTGTTCTCTAATGCACTGTCTTCTCCCACCCTTATGTGTTGAGTTGCCTCCCTTCACAATTATTGTCCCCTGTGCACCTCAGCATGTTGCCTCCAATCCACAGAATTGACTTCCCCAATTTCTCAACCACAGCATTGACCCCTGATCATGACCCTCCCTCCATTAATTTTAATTGAGCAGACCCTCAGACTAACTGAGGCCCACCCTACTGATTGATTTGGATAGGTAGCCCTGACTGATACATAACCAGACCCCTCACTGATCCCGCTGCAGTTCCCTGCCTGACTTCCTGAAACTCCCATGACTGGATGCACTGACCAAGCAAGACTGACAGGGCCACTCTCTGGAATGCAGTTCTCCTGCAGATCCCCTGACCTTAAGGGCCCCATATGGGGACGACATTCCTTGGACTGCAATCAAACACTGCCCTAGACTGACTGTGGTGAGATACATTGACTGACAACAGTCCTTGTCCTGACCGATGATTATTCCCCTTAGACCTGGAGACATAGCCATTTGGTTGAAGTACATTCAGTGTGTTTGCTGTGTAAGCACATGCACATACAGCAATGCATCCAACCACCCACCCCCAACCCCACCTCCCCCTTGACTGATTGTTGCCGATAACCATGAGAAGGTACCTGGCTTTATGCCTGCACTAAGCAGCAAACAAGACAAAGGTCCTGTTAATTCAAATTCTCAATGAAGTGGCAAAGTGTGAAATAGTGAGGCAAAGATGTTTTGAGTGTCCAATAGGCTGCAAAGTGAGAGTGCTGAGAAAGCAAATGAGTAGCCTTCAACTGTAGCCTGGTCCAATCCATGAGGTGGGGGCTTGACGCTGTGTGCAAACTGTCTTGATAGCAGCATTACAATGGAACATGTTGAGGTGCTCCAAAATACAGCTTTGAAATGGAGAACTGCATTGTTAAAAGAGTTGAAGGTGCAGGCATTCACTGCTCACGGAGCATTAACTGGAGATGCTGGGGACATAGAACATTACAGGGCAGTACAGGCCCTTCGGCCCTCGATGTTGCGCCGACCTGTGAAACCAATCTGAAGCCCATCTAACCTACAGTATTCCGTTATCATCCATATGTTTATCCAATGACCATTTGAATGCCCTTAAAGGGAGGCCAAGTGGCATCTGGAGTTGCCAGCTCTGACTTCCGTTTTGGGGATCATTCCTGTACAGTCTCTCTCCGGAGTGTGGGACAGTAGGAAACTGCATTTCAATGAGGCCAAGATTAAGTAGCAATAACATACAAATGATACACATAGGCCTCTAGCCACTCTCTAGCAAAATTCTCCTCTCGCTACTCAAAAGCTGGTTGTAGAATCTGACTTATTTTCTTGACATTAGAATCTTAAATTTTAGAAACTCGGCACGTTTTCCCAACTGACTTGGCAGGCTCCATGTTGCCCAGGGCCTGTGAAGATTTTGCCTATTAACCCTGTTTCTCTTTTTGCAGATGCTACCTAGACTAATGAGATTATCCGAGATAGTAGGAACTGCAGATGCTGGAGAATCTGAGATAACAAGGTGTAGAGCTGGATGAACACAGCAGGCCAAGCAGCATCAGAGGAGCAGGAAAGCTGATGTTTTGGGCCTAGACCCTTCTTCCCGAAACGTCAGCTTTCCTGCTCCTCTGATGCTGCTTGGCCTGCTGTGTTCATCCAGTTCTACACCTTGTTATCTCTAATGAGATTATCCATTGCTTTTACTTTATAACTTGACCCTGGACCAGTTACCCTTACCAAACAGTAGTGACTGGAACCACGACCAGGTGGATCTCATTGACTATGAGATCCTTGATTGGGTTTGTTAATTTGGGTCAATCAGGGAGCCCTGGCTGACATATAAACAGGAGACTCAGAAGGTCTCCTCAGTCTCGGGACTGGCTTGGAGCTGGCTGGTCAGAGCCCATGAATGGGTGACTTGGTGTTGGGATACTGGCCTCAGTGTAGTTATTTCATTCCCTCATCCAGTTAAATCCATATAGACTTCTATAGGGTCCCTTCTAAGCTGCCTGTTTTCAAAGTCAAAAAGCTGTAACTAATTTTCTCACTTCATGTGTCACTGAAGTGTTGGAGTTTAAAATGCAAATGAAAATTTAAATAATAGTTAAAGAGAACTTTTTTTTCTGATATCAAATACCATAACCGGGTGATCAGGGGAGTGATAATGTTGTATATGAAGTAATTTAGACATTTGCTTTCTCGAGGAAATACAGGAAATGAGCGTTTTAGTGTGATACCAACACCCTATACTTCAAACACATGGCTGCATTATTGTTTAAGTAACTATTATTTACTGCTGTCTCTAGGGTGGGTACTGATACTTGAAAAATGATTTAAATTTGACAGCGATTATGTCTTTAATTCTATGACTGGTTCAGCAATACAAGCCAGGAAAAGTCCAGATTGCATCCCAGCTGAACGGGAACCAGAGTAACAAAATTCTGGTGTGGGCCTGCTGTTTAATATTGAAGGATTTCTGGCCACCAACACCGATTCCCACTCTGTCTCCACAAATATTGGGGCTTCTCATATACCAAAGAGAGAGAATACAAACCTGACAGGATTTCTACTGCTGTCGGCTATCCAGTTACCCTATGCAAAATATTTATTTGGCTGTTGATAATAGGCTTTGGTTTAATTGTAAAACCTGCTGTCTATTTTCACATGCAAGGGATAGCTAATTTAGTAAGACGCATGTAGGAAACTGGAGGAGGAAACTGTGAATTTGCCAAGAACCTTGCATTGAAGTTCCCATGGACATACCGTGCTGTTGCGAAGGAGCAGCTGTCACTCTACCAGGAAGAAGAAAAGGAGCAACTTTTTTTTTTCTGGTGACAGCACATGCCTGTTATTTCAAACCACTGTCTGACTGAGTATATACCAGATGGGAATGTAAATGATGGTGACATTGCCAGAAGCCTGGTACAGCCCTGCTCTCCTGAAACCTAACGTTTTCTCCCAGCAACGGTGAAGGAACAGTGATTTAGTTCCAAGTCAGATTGGAGGGGAACTTGCAGGTATTGGCATTCTCAAACGGAAGAGGTCACAGGTTTGTAAGGTGCTGTTAAAAGAGTCTTGGCAAGTTGTCGCAGTGCATCTTATCGACGGTGCACTCCAGCTGCAACTGTGCAATGGTGGAAGAGGGAATGAATGTGGAAGGTGTTGGAAGGGTGCCAAATAAATGGGCTGCTTTGTCCTGGATGGTGTTAAGCTTCTTGAGAATTTTTATATATGCTGCCAATTTGAGCTTTCACTTTTATTTAAATTGCGTACATGTTGAAAATCTGTGAAGGCTATGTTTGAAAGTGCAGGCCAAGGTCAAAAATAGTAGGAGTGCCTACGCAGTTGTTTATCACAGATAACTTTAAACCCTTGCATAATTGCCTTTTGAGCACATAATATGTGCGTGTAGCATTCACATCTGGTTTGGACTTTAACATTTGCCTACATTGGGCAGGGCAGTCACCAGTCATATTGCTGAATGAGTCTCTTCAATTTCGATGTTTTTGTAACAGTTATGTTGATTCTTATAAGTGTGGTTTCTTTATTGCCTTTTATAATGTAGTTCTGCAGGAAAGGGGCTGTATCAATAACATTAGGCTATTGATCTGCAACGTGAAACCAGTGAAATTACATCTGTGGCAGAAAAAGGACAATTATTTAGTTAAGGACACACGGACATTTACAATACTGTGTTCAGTCCAGTTTGCAGGACAATGAAATCCATTTGTTTCTCTCCGTTTGATGCTTTGATCAGATTGAATGACCATATTTGAAAAGTACTGATTGGCGAGATTTAGTGCCGAGATTTTCATCCAATATTGTACAGGTTACAACACATGGAGTCCCAAATTACAACATCGCTGTTCAAGGTCGTGATATGGGACAGATGACATCAATACTATGCAGCCTAAAAAGGGCTCTCGTGGTGTAGTGGTAATGCCTTACCTTTGGGCCAGGGTACGTCTGGGTTCAAGTATCACCTACTCCAGAGATATGTACTAACATTCTAAATATTAGAAAATAGCTATGCAGCCTGAAGTGGGGGGAGGGGAGCAGATATGGCCTAGTTGTAGCGACCCTACTAGTGTGTCTACAGGCTGTTTCAAAATAGCTGTGCTGCTCAAACAGAGGGATCTTGTGGTGCAAGAGGTGCAGGTTCAAGTCCCACCTGCTCCAGTGGTGTTAAATGACATCTTTGAATAGGCTGATCAGAAAATATCTACACTGCCTAAATAAAGCTGTAACACCACAAGTGTACGTGGGGAAGTAGGGAATGAGAAGTCCTGCCCAGACAGACATGAGGCCTTAACTGGATACCGAAATTCAAGGTTTGATGGCTGTCCTCCGACTAGGGAGCCTTTTGGAGACAATGATGGAAAATGGGGTCTGAGGCTCAGAGGCTACAGGATCCAACTAATACATCCAGCTCTGCCCTTCTGCTGACCCATGGGCATTCAACCATAAGTTATATTCAAAGTATCCACCCTCATAATGCTGTCCTCTTATCTTGCATATGCTAGATATGCTTTTTTCTAGCTAGTTCCTCAATCACCTGTTCATGTAGGTGTCAGTATGCAAGACTAGGCCAGCCACATCCACAGAATCATAGAACCCCTGCAGTGTGGAAGCAGGCCATTTAGCTCATCAAGTCCACACTGACTCTCCAAAGAGCAGGCCTCCCAGACCCACTCTATCCCTGCAACCCTGCATTTCACATGGCTAATCCAACTAGCCAGCACATCCCTGGACACTATGGTCAACCCACCCAACCTGCACATCTTTTTAGTAGGAAACTGGAACACCCAGAGGAAACCCACACAGACACGAGGAGAATGTGCAAACTGCACATAGACAGTCACCCGAGGCTGAAATCAAACCCAGGTCCCTGCCACTGTGAGACAGCAGTGCTAACCACTGAGCCACCATGCCACCCACATTCAATGCCACCCATCCAATGCCACTACAGCTGCTGGAAAGTGCTCCCAGCCCTGGGATGAGGTTGACCGCAGACCACTGAAGATCATGATGCTGTAACACAGTAAACAATGCAGGTGTCCCAAATATTGGCCTATACCAAAAAGGTTTACCATCAAGTGGCCCCAGGGGTCAGTAGTAGTAAACAGGGATACTTGGTAAATATATACTTTGGCCCAGTGTTCAGAAAGATGTTTGGAGGCACGTTTTCAATACGTACAGAGTTCCTTCTCCATTGCCATTCTGAAGTTTAAAAAGTTCTGACTTGATTATAAAGTTAGACATTGGAATGTCCATTCATTATGGTCTGCTGACCTCAAAAAAGAAAGACATTAATTTCATGTTAAGGATACTATGACAGAAGAGATTTTCCTCCCTAAACTACTGAAAGGCATTTTTTAATAAGAACAGTTGAAGCTGTTGTTTAAGTCGTTGCAAACTTGTCAGTCTGCCCAATTGCTGTTTTGGGAAACCTAAGCAAATATTTGACAAAAACATTTGCATTTCCACTATTCCACTCCCCTCTGCCCAACTCTGAAATTTCAAGTTATTGTTCATGTTTCCCTAGTTTTCCACCCCTTCCCCTGACAGTGGAGACTCTTGCCAGGATACTGTTAACATGAACTAGGAGACATCTGCAAATGGCCATTCCTCTTGCATGAATGTGATAATGAGAGTTTGCAGGCTAATTAAATACAGAGGGCATCTCAATAAAGGTCAAAGCTCTTCTCACCCAACATTAACTTATTTGCATTTTCCAGCAATGTTCATGGGAAAACAATTAGTAAAGAGAATGCTGATTGATTTTTTTTTATGTTTAACAGAACCAGAAGATATTATAAACATGCAGCAAATCAATCAACATTGAGGAGAGAACAAATAAGTTAATGCTTCAGGCATTCATCACTCCACCAGATCAGCAGAATATGAAGTGATGAACAAGCATTTCAATAGAAATAGAACAAAGGGAAAGAGGAAGAGAAGAGAAACAGAAGAAATGGTGAAATTTTAAAAACTGTTGAATGATTGAGGTGAATTTTGTATCATAGGAAGCAGCATTGAATTAAATAAAGAAAACATAAACAAAGTAAACAACCACAGATTACATTTATATAGCACCTTTAAAAGAATCAAACTTCCCAAGGAGTTTATTAAGAGCATTAGACATGTAAGTATGACAGTAAGAGTGTTTCAAAGGAAGAACATGCTGTAGAGATGCAGAGCAATGTAGGGAGGGTATATAAGAGCTTGGGGCCTAGACAACTGAAGGCCTGGCCACCAGTTGTGTAAGCCAGGATTGGAGATGCTTCTGCATCTCAGAGGTGCTACGGGAGAAGAGTATCCAGATAGGGGATGGCAAGACCAGTAAGGGGTTTGAAAACAAGGGTGCAAATTTTAAAATAAAGATGTTGCTTGTCCAGGAACCAGTGTAGACCAAAAAGGACAAGGGTGACAGGTAACTGAGATTGCCGCAGTTAAGACACAGATAGCAGAGTTGGAGATGACCTCAAGCTCACAGAGTGCAGAATATGAGCCATTGGCATATTCACGACTGGAGGTAACTAAGGCATGAGGAGGGTTTCAGCAGCAGATGGGGTGAGACAGAGGTAAAGTCAAGCGAAGTTACAGAGGTGAAAATAATCAGTTTCAATAGGAGCTCATCTAGGGATCAAATATGATACCAAGGTTGCCAACAAACTGGCTTAATCTCAGTCTGTTTCCAGGGAGATGGATGGAGTCGGTAGATGGGGAATAGAATTTGAAGTGGGACCCAAAAGCAATAGCTTTAATCTTTCCAATATTTAATTGGGGAAATTTTGCTCATCTGATGTTAGATGTTTCATGAACACGACAACAACCTAGCGACAGTGAAGGAGACAAGGTGGTGAGATAGTACTGGGAGCCATCATTTTAAAAGGGAAAACGAAGGCTTTCAGTTTATGTCACCAAGGGCAATATGTAGATGGAAAAGGATGAGACCAAGGATGGTCCTCAGCAATCAACAGCAGTGCTAGTGAGGGAAGAGGAAGAGAAGCCATTACATGCGACCATAGCTCGGATTAGATAGGTCGCATGAGAAAAATACACAGTGTTAGACCGCTATGGACATCAAAAATGGTGGGGCTGGAAATCTCAAATAAACACAGAAAATTTTAGAAACACTCATCAGGCTGGGCAACGTCTGGGAAGAGAGAAACAGAGTAATGTTAAAGGCTTTCCCCATCTCTGACTGCTGTCTTGTGTTGGTTATAATAGAAGAATATTTGACATCACTTGCTGCTATGTAACCTTCACGCTGTTAATGTTTTGTCTATACTCCAGTATTCAATCCAATGAGTCTTTCCTCTGTTTCTCCTGCTGGATTCATAAAGGCTGTTTCTAGTTTCTTTATTAATCTACTTTGGGTCTTGTTCATTTAGCCTGAATGGTTGATTTTAGGAATGAAGTTATCTTTCATGCTCAGTGTAAACTAGTGTGCAGAGTAATAGGAAAAATATCTTGTGACACAATACATTCATGTAGAACAATGTTAAAGTGTCACAGAGGTCTACAGCACCGGAACAGGCCCTTCAGCCAAACGAGTCTGCACCAGTCAGGAGAATACCACCTAACTATTCTGATCCAGCAGTTGACCCTTAGCCTGTATGCCTAGACATCATAAGTGCACAACTCAATATTTCTTAAATGTATGACGGTTTCTGTAGTGATAGTAAGGAGGTTAGTCAGATGGACCTCATACAATATGAGTTCCCTGATTTGGGCTGTTAATCTGATCTAATCAGGAAGGTTGATAGATAAAAGCAGGAGGGTCAGAGGTTCTGTTCACCCTGACAGCTGGCTCTGAGGAAGCTAGATCAATGTCAAGGACTCTCTACCTTTAAATAAATGGTGACTTAGTGACAGGATATTGGCCTCTGTGGAGTTATTTCCGTGGCATTGAGAGTAAAGCACCCTTCTGAAGAAATTCACTCACAACAGTCATCTTTGAGGTGGGGTAAACATTTATGACATCATGCCTAACATTCCCTGAGGGACCAGACACTGAAACTATTCAAGAGTTGACGGATGTAGTTAAGGAATATTACGACCCCAAGCCTCCTTTAACTCTGAGACATTATCAGTTTTACTCAACAATTCGAGAACCAGGGGAATCTCTATTTGGATTTTTGACTAGATTAAGATGACTGGCAGAGACATGTAACTTTGATTTAACCGTTAATGAGATGCTGAGAGACTGTTTGGCCTGTGGGATTGGTGATGAAACCATGCAAAAGCGAAGTCCAACTGGACTTCAAACAGGTATGACAGCTGGCTTTATTATTGGAAAATGCAGCAAGTGGTGCATATAAGTTGCAGGGTACTCCAATGGAAATGGACACCTTCACGCTCTGACTCAGCTTGGAGAACACAATTACATGGCGAGATATCCTGAACAGAGGGCCTCCATATCAGCCCACAGCAAAACCCCAGATCAAAGCCGAGCCCTGGCCAAATGGATAACATTTTCTACAGGATCCGTGCTGGCAGGCCATTGTAGATGCTGCCAATATGCCAACCTGAAACGACAAGGATCCCATGAGACCTAAATTGAGTAAAAGTACTCATCCGCTGGTATCTGGGAGAGTGCACACCCTGGAAAGTCCACCTATACCTGGTATGGAACAGTTAAATTACTTCGCAACATTCAAATCATAACCAATCAAAATTAAACATCTGGCCAAATGGTCACCCAGTTCTAAAGGAGGTCGATACTGACGCAACCGTTCAAGTGATCACAGAACCAGTGTTTAACAAAATTCGCTCTGGAACCCAACCCTTAAGTTTGCACAAGACCTCGGCTTGACTGAGAACCTATATTGGAGAACCTTTACAGATTACGGGTACAACTTTGGTGCCAGTCTCTTATGGGAAGTAACTGGTTCACTTACCACTGATTGTAGTAAAAGGCTTGGGCCGATGCTTGATGGGGTGAAATTGGTTGAGAGAGATTTACCAAGATTGGCTCAACATTTTTCGATTAGAAAATGGCTGCCTGAGTCAAGTCCTAATTAAATATACAGACGTTTTTCAGGAGGCTAAGGTTTTGGAGTAGATCTGTAGCTCGGGTTGTGGGTGTTGAGGTTGGTTGGCTCGCCGAGCTGGTTTGTTGTTCTGCAGACGTTTCGTTACCATGCTTGGTAACATCCTCAGTGCAGCCTCTGATGAAGCGTCGGTGTGTTTTCCCGCCTGGTTTTTAAACTCTGGGGTCCGTTGCGATGGATTGCCTCACTTCCGGGTTTCCTCTGTAGTGGAATGTATATGGGGTTGAGTTCAATGTGTTTATTAATAGCATGCTTCGCGGAGTGCCGTGCTTCCAGGAATTCTCGTGCTTGTCTCTGCCTAGCCTGTCCCAGGATCTTGGTGTCGTCCCAGTCAAAGTCGTGGTTCTCCTTGTCCATGTAGATTGAGATGAGTGAGTATTGGCCGTGTCTTTTTGTAGCCAGTTGGTGTTCATGTACTCTTGTTGTTAGTTTCCTTCCTGTTTGTCCGATGTAGTGTTTCTCGCAGTCACTGCAGGGGTTCTTGTAGATGACATTGGTCCTGTCCATGGCAGGGAGTGGGTCTTTAGTTCGGGTGAGCACTTGTCGTAGGGTTGATGTGGGCTTGTGTGCCATTCTGATGCCCAGCGGTCATAGAAGTCTTCTGCCACAAGACTTCTATGACCACTGGGCATCAGAGTAGCACACAAGCCCACATCAGCCCTACGACAAGTGCTCACCCGAACTAAAGACCCACTCCCTGCCATGGACAGGACCAATGTCATCTACAAGAACCCCTGCAGTGACTGCGAGAAACACTACATCGGACAAACAGGAAGGAAACTAACAACAAGAGTACATGAACACCAACTGGCTACAAAAAGACACGGCCAATACTCACTCATCTCAATCTACATGGACAAGGAGAACCACGACTTTGACTGGGACGACACCAAGATCCTGGGACAGGCTAGGCAGAGACAAGCACGAGAATTCCTGGAAGCACGGCACTCCGCGAAGCATGCTATTAATAAACACATTGAACTCAACCCCATATACATTTCACTACGGAGGAAACCCGGAAGTAAGGCAATCCATCGCAACGGACCCCAGAATTTAAAAACGAGGCGGGAAAACACACTGACGCTTCATCAGAGGCTGCATTGAGGATGTTACCAAGCACGGTAACGAAACGTCTGCGGAACAACAAACCAGCTTGGCGAGCCATCCAACCTCAACAGTTTTTCAGGAAGGTCCAGGAACTGTCAAAGGAGCCGAGGCCACCTTGCATGTTAACAAGGAAGTAATTCCATGATTCTGCAAGGTCCACCCAGTGCCATTTACGGGAAAAAGTAGAGGCAGAAATCAGGAGGCTAGAAAGCAAAGGAATCATCAACCCAGCCCAGTTGGGGGAATGGGCAGCACCAGTCATACCGAATGTGAAGCCCGAAGGGTCAGTTTGCCTTTGTGGGGATTTTAAACTAAAGATAAACTGCCCTTCACAGCTGGAAAAATACCCAATCCCTCACCTAGAGGGCTTATATGCAAAACTGGTTGGGGGGAGGTGGGGGGTGGGGGGGCCTGGCCTTCACAAAACTGGACATGAGTTGTGCGTAGTTGCAATTGCGGTTAGATGAGGATTCCCAGAAGTATGCTATGATTAATACCCATAAGTATTTGTACCAATGCATGAGACTGCCATTTGGGGTATTGCCAAGCCTGTGCAATTTTTCAGTGGATGATGGAGAACATTTAAAAAGTCTACAAAACGTCACCATTTATCTAGATGATGTGCTAATAACAGGAAAGGCCAATAATTGTCACTTAGAGAACTCGGACATAGTCCTTAGACTTTCTCCCAGGCTGGTGTATGCCTTAGAAGAGGAAAAAAATGTACGTTCCAGGCACCCCGAGTGAACTACTCAGGCTACAGAGTTGACAAGACTAGGTTACACCCATTAGAAGATAAAGTCAGGACGTTCAAAGGTACCCCAGCTCCCACATCTGTACCAGGAACTTAGGTCTTTCCTTGCAGCTGGTGAACTATTGCAGGACGTTAATACATTACCTGAACTCCGTCCTGGCACCTTTGCATCAACTCCTAAAAAGGGGTCAGCCTTGGAAATAGTGGCATAGCCAAGCCACAGCTTTCAGGGAAGTGAAGAAACAGCTATCATCCTCTAAGGTGTTGGCACACTGTGATCTCAAGCGAGAGCTGGTATTGACATGCGATGCCTCCCCATTTGGGATCGGAGCAATATTAACCTATAGGTGGCCCAATGGAGAGAAACACCCGTTGGTAAGGCATCCAAGACTTGCAGAGTGTAAATATGTCCAGTTAGAGAAGGAGGGTTTGGCAGTCATATCCGGGGACAGGATGTTCCACCAATACCTTTACGGATGTAAATCTGTAACAATAATGGACCACAAACCCTGACTAGATCCAATTAAGGGGGACGGAAAATTATTATGGGGAAGCAAGAGTAATTGTCCTGTGCAAAGGCCACCACCAGATATTGGCTGAACTCCACCAGGGTCACCCAGGGATTTCCAAAATGAAGATATTGGTGAGACATTATGTTTGGTGGCCGGGATTGGATGCAGACATAGCCGCATTGGTGGGGCAGTGGCCAGAGTGCCAACAAGGACAAAAATTACTGCCAGCAGCTCCCACATGTTCATGAGAATGGCCGAGTAAACCCTGGACTTGGTTGCACGTCAACTATGTAGGCCCTTTCATGAACTCAATATTCTTAATTATTGTGATGCCCACTCAAAGTGGCTGGACATGCATAGAGTTCATTCATCAAATATGGGGACAACGACAGAAAAACTGTGTGCATCTTTTGCAATACACAGGCTCCTGGAAGTGTTGGTCACAGGTAATGGGCCATCTTTTACTAGCAGGGAATTTGAATATTTCCTAAAGTCAAATGGTATTCATCATATAAGGACAGCTGCACACCATCCATCATCTAATGATCCGGCAGAAAGCACTTTGAAAACAGGCTTAAAGAAACAGCCTATAGCTTCACTAGATACAAAACTGTCCTGATTCCTATTTGATTATAGGACCACCCCTCATGCGACTACAGGGATAGCTCCAGCAGAGCCGCTAACAGGGAGAAGACTCCGTACCAGGCTAAATCTGATCTTCCCAGACGGTGGATGAAACAACATCAGGAACGTCAATGCTGGACACAAGACTCTGCTAAGTGAGACAGATAGTTTACTTCAGGGGACAAGGTTTGGTGTAGGAACCACGGGAATGGCCCTGCATGGGTAAGAGGCATGGTCAACACAAGGTCAGGTCCAGTGAGGTCTGAGGTTTGGGTATGTGCATCAGTCCTGAACAAGCATGTGGACCATACGAAAGCTGCAACCTCACAAATGGTTTGGGAGCAAAACATGCCCAGCTCCCTCAACTGCCTTTCCGACTGGTCTGGAGCCTGTGGGATCTCCCTCTCCGTGAAGCGTTGAAGATACCTCAGAATCTGAGATGGACATAGCAGATATCACTGCCTCGGTGCTATTGCTGCCTGATGAGGAGAATGAATTTCTTCTAAGATGCTCTCAGCGCAAGGGGTGATCTACTGGGCGTTACATGCCACCGGTATCAGAGGCAGAGTCGGAGGAACCTGACCCAGTGCTAAATTGTGCCAGGAGGAGCTACAAAAAAAAACCCGTCCATGTGCACAGGCTCGGGGGACGGATATAGTGATTGTAACAGGGTCAGCGGGTGGACCTCATAGAATATGAGTTCCCTGATTGGGGCAGTTAATCTGGTCCAATTTGGGAGCCCTTGCTGATGGATATAAACAGAAGGGTTAGAGGTTCTGTTCACTCTGAGAGCTGGCTCTGATGGAGCTGGATCAGTGTCAAGAACTTGCCACATGTAAATAAAGGGGGATTTAGTCACAAGATATCAGCCTCTTTTGAGTTATTTCAGTTTCTGCCTCTGCCACCCTGACAGGCAGTGAGTTTGAGATTCCCACCATTCTTTGAGAGAAAAATAATTCCCTCACATCCCTCTAAACCTCTTGTCCCTTACTTTCAATCGTTGCCCCCGGTCATTGATCCATCCACTAAAAGAAAAGATTCCTTCCAATCTTCCCTGAATATACTCCTAATAATTTTCATATATCTCAATCATGTCACCCATCTGTCTCTTCTATCCCAATGGAAATAGCGTCAGTCTATCCAACCTCTCTTCATAACTAAAACTCTCCAGGCCAGGCAACATCCTGCTAAATCTCCTCTGCACCCTCTCCAATGCTATTGTATCCCTATAATGTGGATTCCAGAACGGCACACAATACTCTAGCTATGGCCTAATCAATGCTTTTATACAGTTCCAGCATGACCCCGCTGCTCTTAAACTCTTTGCCTCGGCTAATAAAGGCAAGTATCCTATATCCCTTTTTATTTACTCGCTTGATCCATTTCAGTCTTATATATTCATTTGCTTAGAGACTAAACTGGCTGACTCATTGTAAGAGCTAAACACCGCCTTTTACATACCAAGATATGCATTTCTAGCTTGTGAGATCACTGGATAGTCTTTAAACTGTGCTTTGAAACACAAACTTTACTTGTGGTACCAATATTTTCTGACTCATCATAGTTCATGTTCTACAAGGAGTATTAGGTCATTGCCCAACCTAAAAGCAAGTTTGGCTAATAATTCACCCTGCTGTACACCAGACTGAGATACTGGTGCATAGTTGGTGGAATAATACAGAAATTTAAGGAAAGAAGAGAAAAATTATGGAACAGAAATATGTTTTTGGAAAGCTTTGTGGTCAATTATTGTTTAGACCTTTCAATAGCCGTCTTTGCATGCAAAGACTTTTGCAAATCAATAATTTCAGGTTTTTTTCCATAAATCTTTCAACTACAATTTTAAATTCTGTCTCTGTAAAGCAAGGCTTCTGGCTTTGTTTTTGTGCAAGAGCTATTTTTCATTTTTAGCAGACAAACATGCAATTGTCATATGTCTAATTCTCGGTTGCTT
The DNA here is from genome assembly GCA_024137785.1 of Ginglymostoma cirratum. Taxonomy (NCBI): domain Eukaryota; kingdom Metazoa; phylum Chordata; class Chondrichthyes; order Orectolobiformes; family Ginglymostomatidae; genus Ginglymostoma; species Ginglymostoma cirratum. The sequence goes on from JAHRHZ010000019.1 coordinate 23,251,263, forward strand.
TGAAATCAAATCAATGTAATTTAAACCAGTTTGTCATGTGTTGCCTTATTTTACCAGCGATTAGTAGGCACAAGGCTGGTTTCGAACTGGCACACCAACATTACTTATATCTCTACTAATGTGGTGAAATTAGTAATGCACAAACCTCAAACATTCAAACAAATGAGCAGGCTTAGACATGTATGGCAAAGATCTCAGACTGTCAGTAAAAGGTAATTATCCTATTCTTATGCTATTCCGGGAAATAAAAGGACACATTTTGGCTAACTGCCACGGCCAGTTCTATCTCAATTTTAATCAGAACTTTAACCTTTCGGACCTAGAGATACTGAGCAAAATATCTTCAGAGTAATGACAATTGTGGTGCTAGATGTAATGCACAGATGCCTGGGAGTGGAACATGTTCAGGTGAGGCATAGCATGTATGGATGGAAGTAAAGCAAAAGTGGGTTGGGGGGACACACTGTGATTAGACTGTGGCAGTGTCATAAAGGGTTGAATTGGAATTGCAGCCAGGTTCTGAAAATGGATTTGGAAGCACTGCAGTGGAGCAAGATGAGGTGGAATTTTGTCCAGGTTTTCAGTTGTGGTTTGTGAAAGCAGGTTTAATTTTTCAGTGCCTTCCCTGTGCTATGTTTTGATTCTGTTTTGCAACTACATCACAGCTAAAGGTTCCCTCTGAAACAATGTTTTGCTGGAAAATGTTTTTAACATAGTAAAGCATCCAAACGTTTTTCACTGGAGCAATTAGTAAACAAAATGTGACACCACTCTACATAAGGAGATATTAGGACAGGGTCAAGGAGGCATGACATCATGAGAGCCTGACAGATTTCAGCAAGGCCAGGGAAAGGAGCTGCAAATGGCAGCAATCACTGGGGCCCATGCTAAAGAGGGCCTGGCTTCATTGGCCAGGTATCTGTCAGTCAACATGGTCAGCTATCAGCAAATGTACATTATTCTGATTGACAGGTTTCTCAGGCAATGATTGCTCAATGACCAGTGCCATTACATTGAAGTTTATGCCTACATGGCCATTGCCAATCCCCACCCTTGATGGTGGTGCAGCACTTCCGGACCTCCTTCCTGAGAATTGTGAGAGGAAGCATGTTTCTCCACATTCAGAACTCCCAAATTTCTCACCAAACCTCCAGGGCGGAGACGGGATGTGTATGTGCGGGGGGTGGGGTTGGGGAAGGTTGTGCGAGTGTGAGATTGAATCTGAGAACAGATTAAGTCTGAGTTACAGAGACACACACACACACACACACACACACACATGAACACACACACACAGGCTGTGTGGTCGAGCTCCAAAGAAATGTTGAGGTCAATGTAGAAATTAAATGTATTACTTATTGTATTTTGGAGATATTAATATATTATATTATATATATTAATTTATGGGCGGCACAGTGGCTCAGAGGTTAGCACTGATGCCTCACAGCACCAGGGACCCGGGTTCAATTCCACCCTTGGGCATCTCTCTGTGTGGTGTTTTCACGTTCTCCCGTGTCTGTGTGGGTTTCCTCCCGCAGTCAAAGATTGTAAGTTAGTTGGATTGGCCATGCTAAATTGCCTATAGTGTCCAGGGGTGTGTAAATTAGGTGGATTAGACATGGGAAATGCAGGATTACAGGGTAAGGGTAGAGGGATAGGTCTGGGTCAGATGCTCTTCAGAAGGGCGGTATGGACTTGTTGGGCCAAATGGCCTGTTTCCACACTGTAGGGATGCTATGACTCTATTTTAATCAATCTGCTTTCACAGAGGTTCAACATAGCCTTGATTGCTAGAAAACCTGGAAATAACTATACAGATCCATTCAGTTTGCAAAATTAGATTCAATGAAATTGGCCACTTGTGGGGCTAATAATGGACTAATCAACAAAATCACTGCCGGTTCATTGGAGGAACTGATCCATTAGTATCTATTTTAATCTGTTGTTCTACACCTGCCTGGCCTACGTGTGATCCAGTCCTCTACCATGTGATTCAGGCCTCTGCGATGTGACCCAGACCTCCAGCATGTGACCCAGGCATCTACCATGTGACCCAGGCATCTACCATGTGATCTAGACCACCACCATGTGACCCAGACCTCCATCATGTGATCCAGGCTTCTACAATGTGAATGACACGAAATGGAGTCTGGTTAATGTGGCTAGGGAATAGTGCTGCAATGCTTATTTACAACAAGTAGAAGAAAACCCTAACATCACAATCTGCTTGTAGGACAGGATAAGGCAGCACCTCACAGAGACGTTCTTCATCTTTCTCAATAACTTATGTAAACAACAGCATTGACGTGCAAATTCAAGATTGTAACTGAATAAGGGAGTGGATCAAAGAATGTAAGTGAAGCAGTCAGAGGGAAGTGGAAACCTGCTGGTCATCATTGAAGATGTCTTGCGCTTTGTGAAGTACAGGTGACATTAGCATGCTACTCCTTCAGCAAGAAATAGGTAGAATTACTGGAGAATGTGTCAAAAGGCTGAATTTTGACAATAATGTTAGGTTCCTACTTTTGAGCCCCTGCAGTTGTACCCTCCCCCTCTTCTTCCTCCGTCCCCGAAAACAAACTGTCTACACACCAGGCCAAGAGTACAGGCTGAAACCAAGGCTGAAAGGTAACCCACTTGCAGACACCTGCTTTTCTATGAGCGCTGTCGAAGCCAGCTTGGAGAATGTGCCTCCAGTGTTAGTGAAACCCAACTCCCTAGTTTGGCATTAGGTCCACCCACTTCCCTGGTGACCGGAGCTTGCGACCTCATCCATCTGTCTCTCTCTCCCTGTAGTTTGGACCTTCTTCAGCAGAGAGGCAAAGGGAGATTTCAGTTGTCAGGACTTTTGCTTTATACTTTTTAACAATTTCATTTAATCTTTAAAATATCAATTCATCACATTGATTTTTTTTTCCCACTTCACAGGTGATTAATGTTTTCTTTCCACCTTAAACATTTTTTTTGAAATTATGCTTAAAGTTGTGACAAACAAGATGTTTCAGCTGCTCCTGAGCTTCTTGCTGAAGGAGAGTGAGAGCTCACAAGACATTTAATGGAGTTTCAAGGGATTGCAAAGGTTTACTTCCAGTAGGAACTGCGTCTGTTGGAAATGTTCAGCATGTCTGTCTCCATCTGTGCAGACAGAAACAGAGGTTAATGACCCTTCATCAGAGCTGGTGCAGATCATGGAGCTGAAGCATTGTCTCTGTTTCTCTCCTAGCAAGTACTGCCTGGCTTGCTGTGTGTTTTCAACATCTTTCAGATTTCCAGCATTTGCTGTACTTTGTTCACCGATCATGTGCTCCATGCTGAGCATGTGTAGGTGTGGTTAGTTTCAAAATGAAAAATCTTTATTATGGAACACAACTTTTTTAGCATGTCATTGTAGGTGAATCGATTGTAGCAAAACCACTGGAAAGTTTTAATCATAGAATGTCTAAAGTACAGAAAGAGGCCATTCAGTCTGAACCAATCCTTTGTAGAGCATACCACCCAGACCCAGTTTCCACCTTTTAACCCTGCATTTACCATAGCTAATCGAAACTAACCTGCACCTCCCTGGACACTTCGGGGCAGTTTAGCATGGTCAATCTGCCTAACCTGCATAACGTTGGACTGTGGGAGGAAACCAGAGCACCCAGAAGAAATACATGCAGATACAGGGAGAATGTGCAAACTGTACACACAGTCACCCAAAGCTGGAATCAAACCTTGGTCCCTGGTGCTGTGAGGCAGCAGTGTCAACCACTGAGTCACTGTGCAGCCCAAGTCTAAGCTCCAAAGTTTTGCTGTGTCTAAACTTGGAAGTGAAACCAGGAGTCAGGTGCCGAGTAGCATTTGTCACCATTAGTTCAAGATATTCTCATTTGTACTTAGGATTGTTATTTTTAGTGTTGTGAGGTTCAAGTCTTTTGGATGTTGCTGTACAGACAATGCATGAAGCCTGGTTCAAAACATAATATGAACAACAAGGCTGTAAATGTTTGACAAAGCTGGGGGGGGGGGTGATTAAAGAAGTGTGTCATACTGAAGTCTGAGCTTTCATTGGGCTTTGCAAATACAGTATCAGTGATGCAAAAGTCGAGTAGTTCTGTTAAACTTACAAAGACAATTTGACCCCCATTCTGGGCCACAGATGAATTAAAATTGCAAACTTTTTAAAAAAAGTATATATATAGAGGATATTATTGAGCATGAAGATTTTAAGTTAAAGAAAATTGATAGGTGAATCTTGAAACAGAGAGAAAAAGAAATTCCAGAGTTAGGCAGTTGAAGGCATGACAACTGATTTTGCTATAGCAAGGTAAATCTGCAATATTCATTAGGCCAGAATTTCAGGGCTCAGAGATCTCAGAGGGACTTTAGGGCTGGAGAAAGCGCAGAGAATAAGGAGGAGTGAGATCAAGAAGGAATTAGAAAACAGGGGCAAGAATTCGAAAAGTGAAGCTTTGCCAGAACAGGAGCCAATGCAGGTGAGAAAGATAAAGGATGATGTGTGAATAGGTATTGGTGTAAGTCGGGATAGAGGCAGCAGAAATGGGGATGTCTTCAATAGAAAGGCTGCAAATAAGCAGTGCCAGGAGAGTATTGGAATAATTGAGTCCAGAGGATCATGGCTTCAGCAAAAAATGAGCAGAGGCAGGAGGGGACAATCGACATTTGAAGTTAGCAGCCTTGCGGTATGGGATTGATGATCAGTTTTTTTTGCCTCTGATTCAGAATGTTGCGAGTTGACGAGCACAGTCTGGGCTGATTCTCCAGTGCAGTACTGAGGGAGTGCTACACTATCAGAAGTGCTGCATTTTGAAAGAGATGTTGAACCAAGGCGCACTGCCTGTCTTCACAGGTATATAAAAAGATCCCATGATACTGTTTCAAAGGATACTGGCCAATATTTCTCCCTCCGTCAATGTGAGAGAATATTGGGTCGTTACCATATTGCTGTTTCTTGGAGTTTGCTTGTGCAAATTAGCTGCCACGTATCCTATGTTACAACTGTGACTAATCTTCAGTAGTACTTCATTGACTGTAAAGCAGTTTGGGACATCTGGTGGTTGTGAAAGGTGCTATACAATTAAATCCATGTTTTCCTTTATTTGCCCAGTCTCTTATGGCAGTTTGTATCATCTACATATCCCCCAGCCATGTTTGTAAATTGTGGAGGACAGTACATGGGATTAGTGCGTAGACATGTGGTTTGGGGGAGGGGTTATTTTGTATGTTTCTGTTTAAATCTCTGCAATGCTAATGAGTACAAATTTTATTCTGACCCATAAGGCCTGTCCAATGTACTCACAAGCCTCTAGTGGTAAACAGCAAACAAGGCTTCTCTTCTCAAGTTCCAGAGAAAAGACCCCTTGAAAGCTTTTGCCTTTGATTAAAGACTTAAAACTTCATTTGAAACATCCTTTTGTTCAGAAGATAGTTGAGTATTGTATTAAATGGCAAACCACAACAGTTCTATCAATAGAGATATTTAGTTTGCAGAAAGCAAGAAAAGCAATTTTACTGGTGTGCTGTACGTTTAGGAAGGAATTTTCAAATTAATCCATTGCAAGCAAGCCCAAATGAGACCTAACCACAGCACCAAAAATTTAATAAGGGAAATTAAAGAAATGCAAGTGAAATTTAGTTTTACAAAATTCTTTGGCTGTGAGGCTATAAATAGAACTCTATTAGAGGCACTGGTACAAACAGGAAGTGTTTTGTACCATTTATCTTTCATTTTCTCTTAACCCATGAAATGACTATTTTGTAGTCAATGCACTTTTGTTTAAAGACAATAAATATGTTATATCCAATAAAGCTGTCTAGCCCCTGCCTCATGTTGTAATCAGCACAGTGCAGGGATACAATATGTGTTCTGTACTTGCTTATTATAGCTAGAGCTCGTGGGGGAACAACCAGTACAGCATTTCTTTCATTATTAATAATTTAAGGTTGAATATTCTGTTTAAAGGGAGAAAAGAACGAACATGCATGATTGCATTGAACCTTTCAGAACATCACAATATCCCAAAGTGCAATTATTGATGTAATTTCAAAGTGTAGTCAGTATTGCAATACAGGGAATTGTACCTGCAACGAGATAATGACCAAGTAATCTGTTTCTGAATTGTTTGTAAAAGGATAAATATTAATCAATTCACTGCCCTACTCTCCAATAACAGTGTTATGGTCATGCCAGACTGCACTGCTCAGATTTGCAGATTTTATGCTCAAACCTCCAGCATTGGCTACGTGCTGGAACCTTACGGGGCGTCAAAGTGATGCAGCATCTGGTGAGATTTTTTTAGCGAAATCGGATGAGAATTCCAGCAAGGTCCATCTCAACCTGTGAAGCATCTCAGTCCACCTTTTATGCTTTTTACAAGTGGTGTCTCATTGGACAGTGCCACATGACCAATTAAGGGGGTTTATTGCTCATTAAATGCCTCATTGACAGCTCACTGGCCTCATTAATATTCAGCTTTCTATCATACCAAACTTACCAAACTTATCAAACAGCCGGATGTCGAGAGCCCTCTACATGGAAATCAGGGTGGATGCCTGAAAATTCAATTCCCGCTGGTTCCAAAGGTCCTCTATGTTGGACATCAGGATCCTTCAGTCTTGCCATTTAATGTAGGAACAAAGGAAGGAAGCCTGACAGTATTGTCTGTAGGCCTCAAACAAGTCACCGGGGATAGCCCTTGGTCAGAGGGTCCTGCTGTAGTAAGCCATGAGAAGCCTCCATACCAGCCCAGGGTCTTGGATAGAGTCAGTCAGCCGCTCGAGGGAGGTCAGAGTCTGGAATCTCTCTCTGCAGAAGGGTGGAGCCAAATGTCAGGCAGTCCAACACCCATCCAGAGTCTTTCTACCCCATTGTAGGGTGTTTTCCTCATGGAAGGAGGGAGTTATTAAGGGAGATGAAAGTGGGTGGCAAAGCTGTTACCTCTGATGAAGGTAAGGTGGTGACCTGAGTGAGTGAGTAGGCAGCAGAGAGGTAATGCAGGGTTAGCAGTGTCGTTGGGTGGGGTGGGTGATAGGGAGTGAGGGAAGATGTTGTGGGCAATAGTACAGTGACAGAGCACAAGTCTTGGTGGGAGGTGGATGCATTGGAAGATAGGGAGAGTATGAGGCATCAGAGAAAAGGTGGTGGCGCTTTTTCTTCGTCCTACAGTGCTGGGCATTCCTCCAGACAGGCTGAGACTGTACCGATCTGGGTGGCAATCTCCAACCAGGCTGGCACCTCAGCTGGTTCTGGGGGAGAGGAAGTCCTCCATCTGCACCATTCAGCAGGCCCCTGCCCACAAAGTGGTGCACCAGTTTCCCTCTGTCTACTGTGTCCAGGGCAAATATCAGGAACTGTGCAGGGCAGTGCTTGACCAGTTACCAATCAATTTGTAAGGTGGCACAGCCACAAGGGATGCTAGTGAATTGCGGCACATGTGCTGAGTGACACGTTATTCTGGGAATGGGTGTGGTAAGATGGGGCTGGAATCAGATATGAGGGACACTAGAGGCAAGTGAGGTAATTGATGAAGTGAGTTTGGTCGAATGCAACAAGAAAATTTGCTAGCCCATGTGGTAGAGGTACTTCTAAAAATCTCATGCAACTGAGACAAAGCCAAAAAATGTAAGATTCAGCCCATATTCTCTGACTTTCTGACACAGGATCAAGATGCCTCCTAAGCCACTGCTGATACTAACATGCTGCAGGGCATGCCAAGAACACACCAAGGAATATCTTTCCTTTAATAGTTTTATTTGCCCCACATTTTTATTTTTTCCTTTCTTTTGTCCTGATCTCTCTGAAGATATTTGCTCATGCCTTCAAGATCCTCCTTAGGCAGCCATTCATCATGTCTGCTATTGCAGGCTTTTCACAAACAAACCAATTTATTTGAGAAAAAAACCTCTTTGACCTAGCTTTTGGTCATCTTCAATAATATCTCACTACATGGCTCGGTAACACTGTTGTAAAGCACGTTGGGGAGTTTTAAAGGGTTGAATTTGCAGTATCAAGACATGTTGTTATCTATCTGAACGAGCACAAGTTGGTTTCAACAGCTAGCAATTAAAAGTGATATAACTAACTGATTTTTGCCTTTATGTTAATGAAATTGATATAGTGTATATGAATTGCCAAAGGTATTTGATTAAGTGTCAGATACAGGCTTGTGATGAACTGTAATGGTGCATAAGGACTGTCCCTGCTCCTGAGCCAGAATGTCTGACTTCAAGTCCCACTCAAAGACATGATGACCAGGGAAGGTGTGTTCATAGCCTGTCCTGTATTGTTGAGTATCATCTTGTCAATCTTTCCAACATAAGTCAATGATAGGCAGTAAGATTGGGTGAGATTCCTGGTCAGCTGGGTGATGGAAAGAACCTGGAGCCTGTACTATCACAATCCATAGCTCCAGGTTACAACATGCTCATAAAAGAATATGTCGCCATAGTAACTCAGATTCCTTGGGAACTCAGTTGGTTCAGTTGGCTGGACAGTCAGAATGGATCAGATTGGTGATCACCATTCTGGGTGAAGTGTATTCAGGACCTACTTTCTTGCCCTATACGTGATGAAAGTCATGTCACTGTGGGTCTGACCTACTTTCAGCGAGAACGAAAGATAAAGAAAAAGACCAGAGGCTAATAGCTTGGATACGAAACTGGTTGAATGGCAGGAAAGTGGGTGAACAATTATTTTTCCAAGTGGAAGAGGGGAATATAGTAAGAAGGAATATAACGGCTTCACAAGGGGTTTATATTAGGACCCTTGCTTTTCTTGACATATATTAATGAATGTATGGGACACAACTTCAAAATTTGTGGAATAATACAAAACCTGTAAAGATTATGAACTGTGAGAAGGATAAAGATTAGCATCCAAAAAGCAGAGTCAGATTTTTGAAATGGGCAAACAAGTGCAGATACAATTTAATGAAGATGATGTGATTTGTTTTGATAGAAAGAATGAGGAAAGGCAATATAAATTAAACAGTAAATTCATAAACTCCCTACAGTGTGGAAGCAGGCTTTTCAGCCCATCATATCCACACTGACCTTCTGAACAGCATCCCACCCAGACCCATCCTATCCCTGCATTTCCCATGGCTTAACCACCTAGCCTACACATTCCTGGATGCTGTGGGCAATTTAACGTTGTAGCCAATTCACCTAACCCATGCATCTTTGGACTGTGGGAGGAAGCTACAGCACCCATAGGAAACAGGGAGGATAAGCAAACTCCACACAGACAGTTGCCTGAAGTCAGAATTGAACCCACGTCCCTGGCACAATGACGCAGCAGTGCTAACCACTGAGCCACCATATTCTAAATGATGTTCTGGAAGAGGAATCCAGAAGTACATATCCACAAATCATTGAATATGAGACAGGCTGAAAAAGCAATTCATAAAGTTAGGGAATCTTGGGCATTGTAAATCGATTCAGAGAGCACAAAAATATTATAATAAATCTGAATAAAATGCCAGTTCAGTTTCAACTAGAATATTGTGTCAGTTCTGAGCATCTTACTTTTGGAAGGTTGAGAAGGCTGTTCTTCTTGGAGAAGATTAAGATTTGATAAGCATGTACTAAATCATGAGGGGCCTTGTACAGAATTGAGAAGGAGAAACTATTTCCATTAGTGGAAACTGGAGAGCCCAGACTTAAGGTGATTGGCAAAAGAAGCAATGATGATAAGAGCAAAATGCAATTGATTCAGGACCTGAATGCATTACCTGAGAATGTGGTAGATATAGGTTCAATTGAGGGACTGAGGTAATTATCTGGAGAGAAAGAAATTACAGGACCAAAGTGGGAGACTGATGGAGTGACATGAGGTCATCTGCTCTTGTAGAGAGCTGGAAGGAATGCGACAAGCTGAGAGTCCAGCACCTGTAATTTAACAAGCATGGGGCTGG
>JAHRHZ010000019.1:23261576-23297791 GCA_024137785.1 Ginglymostoma cirratum
CTGAAGAAGGGTCCTGACCTGAAACGTCAGCTTTCCTGCTCCTCTGAAGCCGCCTGGCTTGTTGTGTTCCTCCAGCTCCACACTGTGTTATCTATTTAAATGCAGGTTTTCCTTTTAATTGGACAAACATGAGCAATCCTGATTTGAATGAAATCAGATGTTTCTGCACAGACTAGCAAACAAAACTATGAATTTCTTGGTCTGAATAGCCCAGTTCTTCACTGCATTACATCTATTAGTGTTGTTTTGGCAATCTATTGCTGGTCAACAATTTCTATTGATTACATTAATCTTTGAGTCGTGCTGGATGGTAAATGTGCAGAATTGAATAGCCAGATGGTGCTAACTGTTCCACATTCACCCAAGGCTGTCACCCAGGTGTGGTCATATGTCAAGTGTCATACCACTGTGTGTTTATGGCCTTCAGGGAAATATTAGAGACAATAGAAATAAGTACCAGGTGCAAGTTTTGGTGCCAAAACTGAACAAAAATAAATCACACTTTTAAGCTTTTGCCGGTCAGTTTGTCTTGACTCTGCAAGGCGAGTCAATGGCAGATGGTTAATTATCATGGACTACATAAAGTCTACTGTGTGGAGATAGAAACGTAACCAAGCAAAGTACAACTGTAACCAAGCATCTATTGCTGCCAGCTGAAAGGGACATTAGTCTTTCAACATAACCTAATCGTGGGTGATTGCAAAAAAACAAGTGGAATTCTGTGTCTCTACAGACAGATGACACAAAGAAAAACTGTAAACATGAGCTGAAACTTTACTCTTTTTGTGTAATGTGCAGTGTTTTTGTGAATTTTTACTTAACTCTGTACACATTTCACCTCAAATGCAATGAGAACAAGTGACAAATACTTCACAGCTAAATGTTAGTTCAGCTGCTGTTTGAACCTACGAGTAGAGAGCTCTGAGAATATGTCTGTAATCCCATAACAGGACATTGCAGACAGAGCTGCTGCAACACCTCGAACTCAATAATCAAAAACAAAATATTGGGCGATGTAAAGCTGCATGATTTATTATTGTACCTTTTTAAGATCATTTTCTTAACCTTCTTCAAATTTACTCAACTTATTCTATATTTATTTCACAAGTACAAGGATTTGTTTGTTTCATTAGCGCCAATAAGGCCACCAAAGATAAGAAAGGCTCCTCTGCCAAAATACACAGATGCCTAGAGCTGTTGAGGTACAGTGGTAGTGTCCATACCTTTGAGCCAGGATACCTGGATTCAAGTGCCACCTGCTCCAGATTTGTGACTTAATATCTTTGATTAAAAATATCTACCAATGAATTTCTTCTGGTATGTCATTTAAACAGCCATTCATCATTGTCTAAGCTTGATTGTGGATGTAAGGAAATCCTTGAGGCTGAGGCTGGTCCTGACTATACCCAACATTTACAATTCAACCAAGGGTGTATGGTTGGTGAAGCCAAATCTGGTGCCCCATGTGTACCCAGACACAGGCTCCCAGGCTTGTAAGTGAATTTGGAGGCATCCGTGAGTGCTGAGGGGAGGATCTAGGCATTTTTTGTCAAGTTCTCTGTCCTTCATTTTAGCATTCTGATCTCTACTAGCCAATTTAATCTAAAAAGAATATTTGTTCTCAGAATATGGGAACAATGGTAAGCCAGCACTTACTAATTGTTTTCTGTTGCTATCAGAAAGCAGCAATGGACCTTCCTCATGCATCAATGCAAGTTTTGTGTTTATAAAGGCTTTGAGAGGGAATTGAAGGGTAATAGCTCCAATCCTGATGAAGGAATGGCAATGTATGTCGAAGTATGGAACGTGAGAGACTTGGAGGTGATATGTAAATAAGGAATGTTTTTGTTGTTAGTAATATTAGTAAATAATATTAAAGCAATGAGTCAAATTCTTTTCATTTGCTGCAATTTCTGGTGCTGATTCTAGCCTTTGTAGACTTGTTAACATGAAAATTCCACAGAAAATGGCCTCACTACAAAAGAACATAAGAAATAGGAGCAAAAGCCTACTCCACCATTCAATAATATCATGGCTGATCTGATCGAGACCTTAACTCCACTCACATGACAATAAATTCAGTATAATTTAACTTGCTGGGAAAGATAATTCCAAACATTAATAACATTCTGAGAGAAGCAGTTCCTCCTCACCTGTCATTTTAGTGATAATGGTCTAATAATCAATCACGCACCAATGATAAATTAACTCCATGGGCTAGTTTATTTCAAAGATTAAAATGCATTAGAAGTTATGCAGCAGGCATTACAGCAAAATCAATGTATTTCTCTGTCTGTAGCTTGCAAATCCAAATTAGACTAACAGACAGGCAGAGTCATAGCACTATATATATGTGGCACGTGGAGTCCTTAAAGGGTATGCCTCTGTCAATAGCTCTTCTGTAATGTCCTTTACTACAGTGACCTGCAAAATTGATGAAAAGCTGAACGTTTTCTTGGTTCATACAGAAGGCCACATCTTCCACATCTTCTATGTTTCAGGCATCCTAGCGACTAGGTTAGCCATTGTCTTTGTACTTAGGACCTGTAAGTTTCATCAGCCTGCAAGAATAGCTTCATTCTTGTGTACATGTTTCAGTTGCTCTTTGAGGCTATAATCTTCGGTTTGTCTTGTAAATTGTTCTGGAAAATTTCTGTGGGCTGGATGTATCAGCATCTTAACAATTTTGTTTGCTAGTTGCCTATCTGAAAAATCATATAATGAGCCCTTTCCTTGCATCTACTTACGAATGGATTCTGTAGATTTCTGTCTAAATGGCATGATTAATGCAGTAATGTAATTTGGCTCTGAATTGTTCTTCTCTTGTGGTCCATACCTTATGGGGATCTGTGTAGCCCTTAGCTCCTAAGTGTTAAGTAAATCCTAATAGGTTTTTTTGTCTGCAACAGACTCAGCTAAACTTAGAAACCATTGCCCCAAACAATGTTTAAGCATTTTGAATTCTGTTAGGAGGTCTGCTGCATAATTTAAACTAGGAAATTTTATGGACATTCTGACAATATAGCTTTGACTTTTCGTTGCTTATCAATCTGGCACACCCTCTGATCATTTGCCTTTCTCAAATGAATCAAACTAGCTTCTCAATAGGGATTTATCTGCTTACCAGCAAGCCTTTCAACATGCTCTGATGCTGTAATGAACAACAATTTTGAGGATTGTCTCATGCACTTTAGCATGATTTAAAATTCTCTGCCGTGTGTTTTACCTGGAAATTAACTTGCTTGCTGACTTGGCGAGAGCAATAAAACTCATCAGCATAACACAGTGTGGAGCTGGAGGAACACAGCAGGCCAGGCAGCATCAGAGGAGCAGGAGGTTTGACGTTTCAGCTCAGGACTCTTCTTCAGAAATCTTCATAAGGGTCCTGACCAGAAAAGTCAACTTTCCTGCTCCTCTGATGCTGTCTGGCCTGCTGTGTTCCTCCAGCTCCACACTGCATTATCTCTGACTCCAGCATCTGCAGTTCCTACTATCTCTGAAACTCACCAGCATGTGATTTCTGTATACACAGCCTTCAAATCCGAAGCCAACTAACTGTCTGTCATAGCCAGAAAATTGTACTCACAATTGTTGTTCCTGGATAAATCACATTGTAGCCTGAAATCTATCTTGAAAGATCATAATCTCTCTTTGGTTTAACAATATGGTCTTTCACTGAAACACACATACACAATGCTGTAGATTCTGTTTTAACAATAGTACAAGATTGTTGTGCAAAAGAGGTGAAGATAAAATAAAATAAACCAAACTATTTACAGACAGTATAAATAAAATAAAGAACTGTGGATATTGGAAATCTGAAATAAAAATAAAGTGCTGGAAAAACTCAACAGTCCTGGCAGCATCTGCAGAGAGAGAGAAAAAAGTTAACGTTTTGAGTCCAGTTACCCTTTCTCAGACCTGCTGAGTTGCTCCACCACTTTCTGGTTAAATTTACATATAACACCAGCTTAAAGATACCAAAACACATGACATAAATACAATCTCATTAACCCTAACAGCACTCCTTTACAATTTCACACCAGAAATAATTTACTACTCTATTATATCTATCAGACTTTAGTTGTGTTTCAATCCCCAGTTTTGGGAATCTGATAGCCTCATTCTTGAATCTTCCTACGACCGAGATTAGATTTTCTCAGTTTCAAAAAAGCCACTTCAGGGTTTTAACCAAACACTTCTGTTCTGGAACTTTTAAACTAAGCTCTTTATATTAAGGTAATCTATTGAATCTCCTTAATCAGTTCTTGCCTTTCCAAATGCATGTAAATCCTGCCCCTCAGAACTTACCCACCACTGACATCTGGCTCATCAGTCTATAGTTCGCTAGCTTTTCCTTATCACTTTTCTTAAATAATGGCACCACATTAGCCCACTCCAGTCTTCCAGCACTTCACCTGTGGATATTGATGATACAAATATCTCAGCAAGGGGCCCAGCAATCTCTTCCTAGCTTCTCCCAACATTCTGGGATACACCTGATCAGATCCTGGGGATTTATCTACCTTATGCATGGTTAGCAGGCCTATTCACAGGATACTGCATTGCAGACCTCTGCCTCCTGATTCCCAGTGTCCCATCATCCCTGTGTAAATGTACTCAAAAAAGATTAGTCAATCAATACCATCTATTTTTTACCCTTAACATTAAGTGATGTCATCACATACACGAATGAATTCTAAGAAATTTGTGAGAAAAGATTTTAAATTTACCTGATTACCTTAAATAGTCACCAGGAGGAAGGTGTTAATGGTGGTAGTCTCTCAGCCGTTCTGGGATGGTTGAAAACACTAAGCAGGTCAGATGCTGACTTTCTATTATTAGTTCCCTGTCTTCCTCAGTTTTCAGAGCTTTAGGCAGAGGACACAGTAACAAATATGCCATGGCAGCTACTCTGACACACCTGTGCATTATGCAAAATGCCTTGAGATAGCTCTGCATGGTCAGACTGTTCGCACCTGAAGAACTTAATTAATGTCATTCCATAGCTGTGGTCAATCTTAAAGTCAACAGGCTGTCATTTCTGACAGTGGCTAGGAGGCCTAAATACCACTGAAAGTGGATCCTTTAGGAATTTGGCCAGAGCAAAAATTCCCTCTGCCAATTTGATGTGAGCATTCATTCCGGCGATAGACCTCCCAGTGCTCAACCAGCCCATTTTTATAAGCATAACACCAAACATTGGGCAGATTCACCCGAGATCTTAAGCCTGCTGCTAGCTGCATTTAGTGAAGGGGTGAGGGTGGAGTGGGGTGGGGTTGGTGCTGAGGTGGGAGCAGGGAGGTGGTGTGGTGTCTGTCACCTGAAATGTGACATTGAAAGTCTGGATGATTCCTTTCGCTGTTGGATGTGAAATTAATTTGGTAGACTCAATCCAGTCACCAGCAGACAAAGCCCCACAGCATTAAACTTTGCTAATGTAATGTTAATATTTTAAAAAGTGACAATTTCACTTAGGAAGACACCAGATACAACAAAATGTATTTATTTAGTGTCTTTGCTATTAAACTATTCCAAACCACTTTATAGGGAAGTAATTAGACGTTGACCTCAAGGCAATATTAGGGCAGTGTTTACCAATTACTTTTTTCCCCATTGTGACCCCATTTCAAGGTTTGAAAATTGCCATGACCCCACAGCAAGAACTGTGGAACTGGGAGGAGTTGGGAGACCCAGAATGTGGATGGTGACATTTGTTAGGAGCTGTTGATCTTGGGGTTAGGTGGCAGTTGAGGAGACTCGGTATGAGGCCAGGATTGGGCTGGGTGGAGTGGTGAGACATACTGTTTAATGTTCAGGTTTTTAGAAAACTTACCTTTCTACTCGTTTCTTTAGAGAAGAATCAGGCCTCAAAAAGCAATCAGTTAGGTCACACCTGCCACTTCAGAAGAGCACATGGATTTAAAGGGGCTTCACGAGCTGCTGATACTTGGTTGGGACAGGATTAAAGGTGTGCCTTCAAGAAAGAAAGCAAGACAGGGAAGATTAAGGAGAGAATTCTACAGCTTAGAGCCTTATCAGCTAAAGATATACCATCTGCAATCGTAAAGTGACTTAAGTAGGGGCTGCTCTGGAAACCAGTATTGGAGGAACACAGATATCTTGGAAGATCATAGAACTGAGATGATTACAGAGATATTGGGTGAGGCTATTCAGGGATCTGAAGACAAAGTTGACCGTGTTAAAACTGACCCGTTGTTTAACCAGGAGCTGATGTAATTGAGTGGGGACTTGGTGCAAGTTATGAATTAGAGAACTAAAAGTGATATATAATTGGAAAATTGTCACTAATTCAGCAAGATGCTCTTTTGAGGAGCTATATTGTTGAAGTGACTCATGTTAAACTTAACCTGATGTTGAGAAAAGGTGAGCTAAAATAGAAACTGCTCTATTTTCCCAGCAATGACAACCTTAATTTTGATGTTTACAAAAAAGTCACAAAGAAACACACAGGGCTAGATAGTTAACTTATGTTCCTCTGTGGTAGTCGTTGTAGGGTATGTTATTCAGTTGGTTTCTATGACAACCTATGGATACAGTAAGTTAAATTTAAATGCATCTAATTACATACTTGGCCCGTTGCATTGATATTTTTGTTTCAAAATTTTCTTTGAAGTAACACAAAAATATAAAAGTTTTTGGCATCAGTAACTGTGAGGATTTTATAATGTTTTCAGGCTGACAATTATCTTTTGTCTCGATATCACTGAGAAAATAACTTGGGAAAATGTGTGGAACGTGGATCAGAATTCAATCTATTTGCCAACTCAGCCTCTTTTCCAGTAATGTAAGTGCAGACATAAACACAAGCCACAGTAATTGGAAACTGAAGGGAATTGCTGTGGTGTTTGAAGGTGACCCATAGATATGACAAATCAATACAGTCAGCACAGGAGATTGTGGAGTACAGAGTGTTACTATTCTGAGACAAAAAAAACATGTTGTCCCTGAAACTGAGAATTGGTAATGCAGTCTACTTGCTGAAGTCTATTGTAGCTCACTGTCAAAGGTCAGTGGTGATAAAATGGTAACTCATCCCTGACAGTGCCCAGCAACACAATTCTAAGTTTGCATGTGGAGGTTGATCTGAACTGACATTCTTGCTTACAAATGCCCCGTTGGAACAAAAATGGGTCAAGAGATAAAGCAATGCTGGCAGGTGGACAGTCATCAGCACGACCCAGAGATGAAAAGAGCAGGAAAGTGTTTTTTTCGAGATGTTCCGTCACAATCACTGAAGCTAGTTATAAAGTAAAATCAATGGAACGTTTGTTTCCTTTTCATTACCATTCAGTCTCACAGCTTAAGATCCCAGATAATTTCATTCAACAGCTGTCAGAGATGTGCTGAGGTACATTGAAAACCTCCAGATTCCTGTAATACAAATGGATTGGAACACTTTCCGCTTTACAATTCACAACCTGAACCGTGCATATTGGGTGGGAACAGTGCTTGGACCACAGGCATACTTTGCTGCATTTCAGCGGTGCTCTTGGATCCCCCCCACATATTTTAACTTCTGGGTGGGGGTGGGGTTGTTGGGTAAATGAGGTGAAACTCCCCTGTTCTTCTTCAAACAGGATCCATTAGGTCCACGTTGTTAACCTCAATATTGGGTCAATGTCTAACACGAGGGATGGCACCTTAGACAGTACAGCACTCCCTTAGAAGTGCACAGAAATGGCAACTGAGATAATGTGCTCACATCTCTGGAGTGGGGAGAGAGGTACATGTCAATTAGAATTTTTTTCTTGAAACTTAAATCTCTTCAGTGTTCTGATTGGCTGCATGTAGACTTAGTTACCTCTGTAAGCAGACATTTTCTTACATATGATGGAGGGATCATTGTGTGTCTCGGAAGGATATCTAGGTGATCACTGCTGGAGGTGCCTCAATTATCCTCTGTTCTCTCTCACTTTCCCTCCCTCTGATTCATGTTGTCCTTTGTTCTGGTAGTCCCTGATGAGCCTTCAGATGTCTGAAGAGCCCTGGGTTGAATGTCTGAGTTCTGGATCCTCATGTTTGTCAGCAGTGGGGGCACTGCGGAGATGGAATGTGCAATCCTGGGTCAGCTTCCTTCTCCTCCTGTTCTCTTGCGGTTCCACCTTGCAGTTGAGTCATCGAGCCTCAAAGTGACTAGTGCTGTGATGGATCAGGAGGTGCCACACAGAGCAGCTGGCAGCATTCTCCTCTCTGTCAGTGCTGCTTTACGTTGACCCTTATCTTCATTATAAGCACCAATAGGAAATGCTGTAGGGAGTTCTCTGGCAAGGGCTCTATGACAAAAGGGGGAACATGAAAGGATTTGACCTGCCCGGAAATTGTACAAGCATTTCAAATTAGGAGCAGAAGTAGACTATTTAACCCTTTGAATTTGCTCCACTATTGAATATGATCATGGCTGATCTGATTGTGGCTCCAAGTGCACATTCCTGCCTATTGCTGATAACCTTGGACTCCTTTGTTTTTTTGGGAATACATGGAACGCACAGGATCCATTTTTAATGGCAGATTTGTGAATATTTCACAAATTGCTTTTGTTAAAGCTGAAGTTCCAGAAAATGTTTGAGGACTACAAGAGCATAAGAATAACTTTCAAAACAATCAAACACTTTCCTACAGGTTTACCTTAAATGAGAAGGAATTCGATAGTAAATGGTGACATTTCTGGAACAGCAGGTTCATCTCTCGTTATCCCAGTCCTAGTCTACAAGGAAATGCATCTTCTGCTATCAACCAATTATACAGTCATGGAGTATTCAAGTGATACAGCATGGAAACAGACCCTTCGGTCCAACTAGTCCACACCAACCAATTTTCCCAATATAAACTAGTCCCATTTGCCTGCATTTAGCCCATATCCCTCTAAACCTTTCGTAGTCATGTACCTGTCCAAATGTCTTTTTAATGTTGTAACTGTACCTGCATCTACCACTTCCTCAGGCAGTTCATTCCACATAGGAACCACTCTCCATGTGAAGAAGTTGCCCCTCAGATCCCTTTTAAGTCTTTCTCCATCCGCCTTAGAATTATGCCCTCTGGTTTTGAATTCCTCTATCCTAGGGAAAAGACCTTTGCTATTCACCTTATCTATGACCCTCATGATTTTATAACCACCGATAAGGTAACCATTCAACCTTCTGTATTTCAGTGAAAAAAGTCCCAGCCTATCCAATCTTTCCTTTTAACTCAAACCCTCCAGTCCCAGCAACATCCTGGTAAATCTTTTCTGCAGCCTGCCCAATTTAATAATATCCTTCCTATTGCAGGGCGACCAGAACAGTACACAGTACTCCAAAAGTAGCCTCAATTCTGATGAGATTTGTATATTTTTCAGAAAGGGTGTAATCCTGGTGTACCAGTTTCCTTTGCACAGAATCACAACATTTCAAGGAATCGGAATTTTGGGCCAATCAGACTTATTTTAAATATATGAAAGTTAGTTTGCGGAATAAATGAGGTTGCAGGTCAAATAGAGTCATAGAGTCATGCAGCACGAGAACAGACCCTTCGGTCCAACCTATCCATGCTGAACATTATCCCAAATTAAACTAGTCCCACTTGCCTGCTCCTGACCCATATCCCTCTAAACCTTTCCTATTCATATGTCTATTATGACTAAAATAACTGTAAAACTGCAAATAAAAAAGATCCTGAGAATTGCTGTATGTTCTCATTTAAACTTAATTTGCTTTACAGGCTGTCAATTTAAACAGCCCCATTGCAGTCAGTTTGCACTCTGGGCGGGTTGGGGCAGAGCCAAGTTAGGCCTGTTGACCTGGAGGCAAGTCCTAAAATGCTACAGGAGGAGGCAAGTGCAAAGGCAGGCTGGTTCTAAGGAAATGGTCGCAGATGTTTTAGAAGCTAGATGTCCTTTAGCCCTCAACCTCACACCTCTTCTCTGGCTTACCCATACCTTCATGGCCTCTCCATGTCAAACTCATGCCCCTAACTCACCCCATGGCTCCTCCATGCCAACTGATGCTCTTTGTACACTGTCTTCCATATCTACTCACTCATCATCCAATACTGACAGACCTAAACAGCCAAGTGGTGTTGAGCAAAGAAAACTCCAATAATCTAATCTAGCTCTCACTGTGAAACATTTGATAGAGAAAAAGGCCTTCCATTCACGAATTCATTTAAGTATTTTAAATCTCCTCAAACATTTGATCCATTATGAAAACAAGCAAACAAGAAAACATTAAAGACAGATAATCCTTGAATCACCTCTTTAAACTGTCACTCAAACTGTGAACCCAGAACCCCTGGTTGAAATATTTGTAACTTCTGAAGTTCAGCCAAGTATTTGTGATGGTATGATGATGGCCATTTCAAAATGTCAAAAAGAACTCAATTCAAGCTGCACAAGCATAAAGCATAACTTATATCAGATGATTATTAATCAAAGCAGTCTAACTGACAGTGTGATTTTTTATAACTCCACCTGGCAGTTTAAGCTTCCTTTGCTTCCAGATTTAAAGAACAGAGGATTTATGAACCTCTGATTGTGACACTTGAACCAAACTTATCAACCCTTCAAGAGCATTTACAGCTATTCCGTCAATGCATGACTCCCACACTGAGGCAGGACTAAGCAAAATGGGGTCTATTTGAACTCAGGACTAAGTTCAAATGGTCCTGCCCAGTTCAGATTTCCTGACAGAGCAATTGTTCCCTGCCCGCTTCCTTCTGCCAGCAAAAGTTGGATTTATCAGAGATGGATGTGGAACTTCTGTATCCTCCCTGTCATTTTTAAAGGCCCAGTCTTTCTGACTATGCAAAAATCTAGACCACACAATCTATTTTTGGCATGGAAGCTTAAAGATTTTGTACTGCTGTGCTGGTAACACTGTGACAATTCTGAACAGTGACCTTTGTTATTTGGTGGTGGGGGGGTGGGGGTTAGGGATGGAGAGAGTAGCAGCAAAGAATAACAGAATCGCACTTGTTTTGTGTTCATTGTGTTTCAACAGTTAACTCTTTCCCTTTGATCCCTAAAAGAAATTGGCTTTTCAGAGAATTACTGATAGAGCTGGATGGGACAGCTTGAAATGGGCAAATCTTGTTTTTTATTCAGGCTGTGAAAATATATCTAACAGATGGTCTGCAGTGTGTTCAGACCCATTATGGTGGTGTAGCCAGACAACTTTGAGCTTAGTAATAAGTACCTCCAAAAGATTATTAATTTTAAACGTATCCAGATAATGTCATTTTTAAATTAAAAGCGTAATGATGGGTGTTCAGGAGTTCAGGGGTGGGGGTCAGGCTCTCTAGATTTTTGTCTTCTCACTTACATTTCACAGTTATTCTTGACTCCACGGCGGAACTGTGGGAGATTCGAACAATGTGTTTTTCTCTCTCTATTGTCTTCTTAGCAGAAGGCACTGACTCATGTATTGCCACAGATATCGACTACACAGCACAATCAACAAGTTGCTTCCCACCATCAGACTTACCATGGACTACTCTTTAGAATCAGTTTCATTCTTGGACACAAACATCTCCATCAGGGATGGGCACCTCAATACCTCACTCTACCGCATGCCTACAGATAACCTCACAATGCTGCACTTCTCTAGCTTCCACCCTACACATATTAATACAGCCATCCCCTACAGCCAAGCCCTATGCATACACAGGATCTATTCGGATGAGGAGGAATGAGACAGACACCTGAAGGTGCTGAAGGACGCCCTCATAGGAATGGGATGCAATGCTTAACTCATTGATCACCAGTTCTAATGTACCACAGCAAAAAACCATAATGACCTCCTCAGAAGACAGATACGGGCTACAGGGTACTCTGACAGGGTACTTTTCGTCATTCAGTACTTCCCGAGAATGGAGAAATTTTCTTCACAGCCTTCAACATATTATTGATGACAACGAACACCTTGCAATGATCTTCCCTGTGCCTCCCCTTCTCACCTTCAAACAACTGCCAAACCTTAACAGACCATTTTTTACAGGAGACTACCCAGCCTTCAGGGCAACATTGACCCCAACACCATACAACCCTGTCATGGCAAGACATGTCAGATCTTCGACATGGATACTACCATCACACATGGGAACACCACCCACCACATGCATGGCACATACTCATGTGACTCGGCCATCGCTGTCTATCTCATACGCTGCAGGCAAGGATGCCCCAGGGCATAATACATTGGCAAAACTATGCAGACGCTACGATAAAATCAAATGGACACCGCGCAACAATTGCCAAACAGGGATGTTCCATCCCAGCGGGGGAGCACTTCAGTGCTCAAGAATATTCCGCTTCAGATCTTTGGGTAAACATCCTCCAAGGTGGACTTCGGGATATTCAACACAGAGTCACCGAGCAGAGGCTGATAGCCAAGTTCGGTCCCCATGAGAGCGGCCTCAACCGGGATCTTGGGTTCACGTCACACTACAAGTGACTCCACTGCACTGTACACTCACACACGCATATACATACACACACATGCACTCACACACACACATACATACACACACACTCTGTCATACAAACACATTCCTACGCATACACACGTACACACTCTGTCACACAAACACATTGTCACATATACACACACACACACACACACGCTCTCTCTCTTCCACACACAAACACACACACATGCCCGCATGGGAATCAATGGGGTGAATTTGTATTTGCAGTTACATTCTATTTTGTTAAAAAAACACACAATTTATAGACAGTCAGTCAGTGTGGCATTTTATAATTTCCTACTTTAGAAATAAAACCAGTCTGACTCCAAACCAAAACACAAACAGATTCTAAACAAGGCCTCACACCTAACTTGCATTGTCTGACCTAAAATGTCACCTCTTCTCTACACTGATAAAATTTTTATTTCTCTCAGGACAATGAATTGAAAGAAATTCAGGGATTTACATATACATATTAATTAATTAAAACCTTCCAACTAATTATAGATTTAACAGCATCCTAGGTTTGTTTAATACATCCTCATCAGTTGTGTGACCCTTTGATTTTTTTACTTGTAAATTCTGTGTTTTGTGTGCTTCTTTCTCACTTCACCTGACACTCCGAAAGCTTGCGTTTCAAATGAACCTGTTGGATTATAACCTGGTGTCATGTGATTTCTGACCTTGTCCACCCCAACACCCCAACACCAGCACCTGCACATCATCCTGTATCATACTGTGTGTCGACCTGTAGCTGGATGGATGTCCTCACTGAATTCTGCCATTTACTGTGGCCCCGACTGCAACCTTTGAGTGATGCAAAGACTTGAGGCAGCACAGTAGCACAGTGGTAAGCACTGCTGCCTCACAGCACCAGGATCCCGGGTTCAATTCCACCCTCGGGCGACTGTCTGTGTGGAGTTTGCATATTCTCCCTGTGTCTGCATGGGTTTCCTCCAGGTGCTCCAGTTTCCTCTCACAGTCCAAAGATGTGCAGGCTGGTTGGATTGGCCATGCTAAATTGTCTTTGGTGTTCAGGGATGTGTAGATTAGATGGGTCTGGGTGGGATGCTGTGAGGGTTGATGTGGACTTGTTGGGCCAAAGGGCCTGTTTCCCCACTTTAGGGATTCTATGACATGGCTCGATGACTGCATTTCGAGTGGATGTAAAGGTGTCCAAGGCCATGAATGTCTATGCCTTGGGCCCCTTGCAGACATTGCATATGTTTAAAGAAAGGCCGTACTAGACCTTGTTATTGGGAATGAGCCTGGCCAGGTGATCAAGGTTTCAGCGGGGATCATTTTGGCAACGGTGATCATAAGTCCATAAGTTTTGGTCCTCAGGTGAAAGTGGGTGAAGGCTAGCTACAACAGTGACTTGGAAACAATAAAGACTGCAGATGCTGGAAGCCAGAGTCTATAGCTATGAAGCTGGAAAAGCACAGCAGGTCAGACAGTACGTGAGGACTAAGGGGATTCTACCCTTATTGCTGTCAGGGAGAGGTGGTTTGAGGGCAGAAGTGGAGATCTGCAGGACTTCCAAGATATCCTCCTACTTTAGAGACCATAATTTCCCCTCCTCTGTACTTAAGGATGCCCTCAACTGCATCTACTCCATTTCCCACACTTCTGCCCTCACACTCCCTCCCCCACAACAGCAATAAGGATAGGGTTCTCTTAGTCCTCACATACCACCCCACCAACCTCTGAATCCAATGCATCATCCTCCGACATTTCCACTATCTACATTCAGACCCCACCACGAAAAAGATATTTCCCTCCCCACTCCTGTCCGCTTTCCAGAGGGACCATTCATTCCGCGACTCCCTCGTCAGCTATACACTTCCCACCAACTTCTCACCCACATATGGTACCTTTCCCTGCAACCGCTACACCTGACCCTACACCTTCCCTCTCACCTCAGTTCAAGTCCCCAGACAAACTTTCCAAATCTGGCAGAGATTCACCTGCACTTCATCCAACCTGATCTGTTGCATCCACTGCTCCCAACGTGTGGTCTCCTCTATATCAGGAAGTCCAAACACAGACTGGGGGATTGGTTCATGGACTATCTGAGCTCTCCATGCACCAACCAACCCGACCTTCCAGTTGCCATTCATTTTAATTCCCCCTCCCAATCCCCTGGTGACATGTCCATCCTTGGCCTCCTCCACTGTCAGAGTGAGGCCAAACATAAACTGGAGGAACAACTCCTGATATTTCACCTTGGGAGCTTACAGTCCAATGGCCTCAATATTGACTTCACCACCTTCAAAATCTCTCCACCCCCAGCCTTATGCCATGTCCAGTCCTCCCCCAGACCTGACCTAACCTGTCCATCTTCCCACTCACTGAGCCGCTCTGCCCTTCCCACAGGCCAATCACAATAACCCCCTACCTGCACCACCTATGACCACTTCTCCTATCCTTCCCCAGCCTCGCTCCCTCCCCTCTATTTTTTTCTGGGCTTCCCGCCCCCTCCGCAGTCCTGACACAGGGTTTCGGCCCAAAACATTGACTTTCCTGCTCCTCTGATGCTGCCTGACGTGCTGTGCTTTTCCAGGCTTACACCTATAAACTCTAGTTACAACATATTAGGCAGGAATTGGAGGAGTTAGATTGGGGGTTTTTGTTAGAGGATAAATGGACATCTGACATGTGGGAATCTTTTAAAGGCCAGTTGACCAGAGTTCAGTACCAGCACCTTCCTGTGTGGATAAGGTAAGGATGGCAAGATTCAGGAACCTTGGATGACAAGAGATAATGAAAGTTTAGTCAAAATAAAAGGAATCATATGTAGGAAACTGAAATCAAACAAGGCCCTTGAGGAGTACAAAAGGAAGCAGAAAAGAAGTTAAACAAGAAATTAGGAGGGCTGGAAGGGGCCATGTCCTGGGTAAATAGAATAAGGAGAATCACAAGTCATTTTCTGCATTTGTTTAGAGCAAAAGGGTAACTAGGGAAAGGGTAGATCCACTCAAGGAAAACGAGGGAATTTATGCAGGAGTCAGAGGAAGCGGGTGAGTTTCTTAATGAATAATTTGCATTGGTATTCGCCAATGAGGGCATAGATGGTGGTAAGGTTAGGGAGGGGTACACTGATATTCTGGGGCATGTTGATATTAAGAAGGAGGTGATGTTGGGGGCCTTGAAAAACATTAAGGTAGATAAGTCCCAAGGCCCTGATGGGATTCATCCCAGGATACTGAGGGAGGAAAGAGAGGAGATTGCTGGGGCCTTGAAAGAAATCTTTATATCTTCTTTAGCCACAGGCCACAGGAGAGTGGAGAATAGACAATGTTGTTCCTTTGTTTAAGAAGGGCAACTGGAGCAGTCCAGGAAATGACAGGCTGGAGACCCTTACATCAGTAATAGACAAATTATTGGAGACGGTTCTTAGGGACACAATTTACTCATATTTGGAGAAGAATTGACTTATTCAGGACAGTCAGCATGGCTTTGTGTGGGGGAGGTATTGACTCACAAATTTGATTGAGTTTTTTGAGGAAGTGACAAAGGTGATTTGGGATAAGGCAGTTGACGTTGTCTACGTGGACTTTACTAAAGCTTTTGACATGGTAGGCTGGTCCAGAAAATTAAGTCACATGGAATCCACAGTGAGCTGGTAAGTTGGATGCAAAATTTTGGTCATAGAAACAGAGGATAGCTCTGAAGGGGTGACCTAGAAGAACTATAATAACATTATGAGAGGCACAGATAGGGTGGATAGTTGGAGCTTTTCCCAGGGCGGAAATGTCAAACCCAAGGGGGTATGAGGATATGAGTGAGTGAGAGATTATAAACTTTTAGCAATTCAGTATCCCCCGACCGATCCATTTCGGAAGTTAAATTTCACCCAGTGATATCACTACCGGGGTTGTTCTCTATATGGCCAGTAGTATACTTCCAGTTGGAAAAGAGTGCACACTTCCTTCTTAGAATTTCAGAGATTTAGTAGACTGGTTAGTGCCTAAAAACAAGCCCTGTTTACTGTGTTTTTTGAACACAGTGTTGATGCAAGTAACAGAGGAAGAAAGTTGGTTTTTTATGACATTGCAGGATACCACCAGACTACAAAGTGTTCCAAAGTCTATAAATGCAATCTTCAGAAGCCAGAAATGCCAGTGCCAAATTGGGTAGCATTTAAATTTAAAGAAATTAGCCAATGTGTTACCTTTTTCTAGTTCATTCTTCAGGGTAATGCTTTAACTAACCAGAATCAGCTTGTCTGGTTTAAATGTAAGCATAGCTTGGCCATTAACTGTCAGTCATCATCTAACTGGTGTATTTGCCATGGCATATGCCTGAACTAATCAGAGTTTGCTTGCTCAGCATTCTCCTATCATTGACGTTAAGCATGTTTTCTCATCTTGTTTCGAATCTCTAAGGAATTGTCTTCTTCAGCAATACCTGAATATCTTTTCATCAAATATTGGGTCATGAACTTCACATTGAAATGTTTTGTTGCACCATGATGTACATTGGCTGCTGGTTCATGCACAGGAATTCAAACTGCTTCACAGTTACCTGAATGCTTACCATGAACATTAGTGCTACAGAAGCACACAACCTTCTAGCTACATTTGTCATTGGAACTCTTGGGGTGGGAATTTCAAATAAGGGTATGAGTGTGCATTGAGAATAATGTCTATGGATGGCTTTACTGGATCACAACACCTCCAGGATGAGGCATGATTTTCCAATGGTATATGTGAATGTGCGGGAACTAGCTGGCAGTAACTTGCTTCCAATGAACAGGCTTTCAAATCATTGATGAGCTCATTAACAAGGCTCAGAGGAGCAATTGGAACTTTTCAGTTGAGAGGCACAGGGAACATAAAGTGTTGCAGTTAGGGTGAACACAGTAAGGGCCATGAAAGTTGATAGGTTCATTGGTCACCATACTAAACACATACAGAACATTGATCAGTTGCTCAACCAGTGACCCAGATGTTGTTATTTGTGACCAGTGAATAGAGGGACTCATGAGGAGGATGTGAAGCTGCAGGCATCCATTGGCATCAGATTGTTAGATGAAGCCCCGGTGAATAAACAAATGACTGTGAAAGGATTTGATATGAGAACTGTCCTTTCTGGCATTGGACAGAGAAGTGAGGAGGAGCTTCAGTAGATACATCCACTTCATTACAAGGAGGTCAGAGGAACACTGTGAGAGGATGCAATGGGCAGAAGGCACCATCTAAGATGATGCACATACTGCCTATAAGTCAGCTTCCCAGAAATGCCACTGCCAGACAGGACTGTAGCAATGCAGGCAACTGGTCTTGGACATTTATGCTGTTGTCCATAATAACCTGAGTCCTCACAGCCCCCAAAACAGTCCCGTATCTAAAGCAGTCAACATTATAAATCAAGATCCTCCAATGACCAGCTGTGGTCCTGGATGGCATCTGACAGTTGATAGCTAGTCACACTGCCACGCAAGTCAAAGATGTCCCGTTTCAGAGTGTAAGAGAATGGATTCAACAAGACAGCTGGGCTATCACAGGCACAGAGGGCATTGGTGTTGGCCACAATGAATGGATACCCTCAGTTCCAGGGGCTCAATGATTGCACCGTTTACTGATACATGGTATCCAATATAATTTTGTAATGGAATTTTTTTTGATTTCTAGTATAAGATGACTAATCCATCACAAATTAATGTCAAATCAATGACTTTATCCCCCTTCTCAGACCTGCTGTCAGACAAACTTACTACCTCTCTCTCCAATTCTTTTGAATTATACTGGAACATGACAACATCTCCATTTATTAATCTTCCATTTCAATGTAAAATACATTGTCAGTCTTTGACAATGTCAGGTTTCTTGTTCCTCCAATTTGGTCTGTGGGAACTGAAATTTTAAATTTCTGTATTTAGCCAGCAGTAATATATGAAATCATCTTTGTTTCATATAATAATTGGCTTATTATGCAATATTATAATGTGTATTTTCAGTGCAATGCACAGTCTGATTCATAAAACAGGTTACCCTTGTGTTCTCTTTCCAGTGACATGATGATTCAAATTACAAAAATTAACATGAACAAGCACACATTTTGGTCACAGTTGCCCTTGTGGATGGTTGTACCTCTTTCCACTTGTATTAACTTTAGCACCATAGGATGGGAAAAGATGTGATTGGCCATAGCAACAAAAATTAGACTTTTATCTCTGAAGAAACATCTTCCAAATTTACCTTCTCTTTCAACCAGCAGACATAGGGAGTTGTTTTAGAATGAAATAACTGTGGCTAGGGTCTGGGAAGTGGTCATTGACCTAAGTGGTCCTGTGTTGCTGGTTACTTGACTACCTTGTTGAAATGGAACTCAAATCAATTTGTAAAAAGCATGTCATTGTGCCTCAGGGTCCAGATAGCTACATGGGGTTAACTAATACTCTGATGAATGTTGGGCGATCTGGTCAGCTGGATGAATTGCAGTGTCTGTTGTTATCCATGATAAAGTTGGGAAACAAAGCGTCATGTGTTTGTACGCTAAAGGGTGACTGATGCAACAAATGCTCACTGTGCTAGTTTAGAAGAACCAGAGACTTTGACTATCTTGAGAAACTATGTGGCCTGATGGGTTATAACTCACTCAGAGATGGCAAGAACTGCAGATGCTGGAGTCAGAGATAACACAATGTGGAGCTGGAGGAATACAGCAGGCCAGGCAGCATCAGAGAACAGGAAAGTTGACATTTCGGGTTGGGACCCATTTTCTGAAGAAGGGTCCCGACCCAAAACGTCAGCTTTCCTGCTCCTCTGAAGCTGCCTGGCCTGCTGTGTTCATCCAGCTTCACACTTTGTTATCTTTGGCCTGGTGGGTTCTGGCAGCTCCATTCCTATGATGAGGATCTCTCCAGGGCACTTCGTGGCAGATGGCACCTCATGCAGCAAACCTTAAATTAATTGCCTAGATAGCTGCACTTGGGTTTGTAACAAGGTTCAGTGGCTATTTGATAATGTATCACATATAAGGTTACTGACTAAGATAAGGAACCATATGTTGGGGGTAATATATGGGTGTAGATAGAAGGGTGGCTAACTAATAAAAGACAGATAGTTAGGATAAGGGGGGCAATTACAGGATAGTAATGTGTAACTAAGGGAGTGCCACAGGGATCAATGCTAAGGCCACAAAAATGAATTTTTCTGAAGAAGGGTCTAGGCCCGTAACGTGAGTCTTCCTGCTCCTCTGATGCTGCTTGGCCTGCTGTGTTCTTCCAGCTCTACACCTTGTTATCTTAGAGGGATATAGACAGGTTCAGCAAGTGGGCAAAAACTTGACAGATGGAATATAATGTTGATACATGTGAGATTATGCACTGTGGCAGGAAGGAGAGAGGAGCTGAAGACTATTAAAATGGTGAAGGATGACAAAAAGCTACAGAATGGAGGGGTTTGGGAGTCCTCGTGCATAAATCACAAAACGCTACCAACCAAGTTCTGCAGGTAAAAGGGAGGTCAAATGGAATGCTGGCTTTTTTGTCAAAAGGAATGGCATCAAGCAAAGTGTAGACATTGTCTACATGGACTTCAACAAGGATCCGGATGGTAGGCTGGCTAGCAAGGTTAGATCACATGGATCCAGGGACAGCTAGACAATTGGATACAAAATTGGCTTGAAAGTTGGAGACAGAGGTTGGTGGTAGAGGGTTGTTTTTCGGACTGGAAGCCTGTGACTAATGGTGTACTACAAGGATCATTGCTGAGTCCACTGCTTTACATCATTTACATAAGTGATCTGGATATGCATACAGGGGGTATGGTTAGTAAGTTAGCAGATGACACCAAAATTTGTGGTGTGGTAGACAGTGAAGAGGATTATCTCAGAGTACAATGGGACCTTGATCAGATGGGCCAATGGGCTGAGGAGTGGCAGATGGATGTTAATCTAGAAAAAATGTGAGGTGTTGCATTTTGATAAGGCAAACCAGGGCAGGGCTTATGTAGTTAATGGTAGAGCCCTGGGGAGTGTTCTCAAACAAAGAGACCTAGGGGTGCAGCTGAATGGTTCCGTCAAAGTGGAGTCGGAGGTAGACAGGGTAGTGAAAAAGGTGATTGGCACGTTTGTCTTCATTCGTCAGTGTATCGACTGTTGGAGTTGGGAGGTCATGTTGCGGCTGTACAGGACATTGGTGAGGCCAATTTTAGAATATTGTGTCCAATTTTGGTTTCCCCACTATAGGAAAGACGTTGTTAAACTTGAAAGGGTTCAGAAAATATTTACAAGGATTGGATGGATGGAGCTAAAGGGAAAGGCTGACTAGACTGCAGCTTTTTTCCCTACCCTGGATTTGGTATTGTGTAATGAGGAGAGATTAATTGATGACATCATAGTTAAGGATCCTCGAGGGAGTAGTGACCATAGTATGACAGACTTCAAAATTCAGTTTGAGTGTGAGAAAGTAGAGTCCCACAGTAGTGTTCTGGAATTAAACAAAGGAAATTACATAAACATGAGGCCATATTTGGCCCAAATAGATTGGGCAGGGTGGCTAAAAGGTAAGACAGCAGATGAGCAGTGGCAGTTGTTTAAGGAACTACTCAATTCCTCACAACTGAAATATATCCTAGTGAGGAAGAAAGACGGTAAGACGGGCCAAAAAAAATCCATGGCTAAACAAGAAGGTCAAGGGCAATTTAAAGTCAAGAACTAAAGTATACCATATTGCAAAGGCCAGTGGCAGGCAGGAGGATTGGGAAACTTTCAAACATAAACAAAGGGATACTAACAAATTAATAAAAAGAGCTAAGGTAAATTATGAAAGAAAACTAGTACAAAATATTAAAAAGGTTAGCAAAAGCTTCCATAGGTATATAAAAGGGAAGAGAGTCACTAAGGTGAATGTTGGTCCCTTGGAAGATGAAACCGGAGAGTTAATAGTGGGGAACACTGAAATGGCAGAGATGCTAAATAATACTTCACCTCAGTTTTCACGGTAAAGGACAATAGTACCTTTCCTATTGGAATGGGCTAGTCAGAGACAGTAGAAAGGGTGGAACTTGGAACAATCAACATTGATAGGGAAAAGATACTCAGCAAACTATTAGGATTGAGGACAGACAAGTTCCCTGGGCCTGATGGCCCACATCCTATGGCATTAAAGGAAGTGGTGGCAGAGATGGTGGATCCATTGGTTATAATATTCCAAAATTCCCTGGACATGGGAAAGGTTCCCGTGAATTGGAAAAATGCTAATGTAACACCCTGAGTCAAAAAGGAAGGGAGGCAATATGTGGGAAATTACAGATCATTAAGTTTAACATCTGCTGTTGGTAAACTGTTAGCATCAATTATCATGGAAGCAATATCGGGACATTTGGAAAGTCAAAACGCTTCCCATCAGACTCAGCATGGTTTTATGAAAGACAAATCATGTTTGACTAATTTGCTAGAGTTCTTCGAAGATGTAACAAGCAAAGTGGATAATGGGGATCCTGTAGATATTTGGACGTCTGGAAGGCATTTGATAAGGTGCCGCACAAAAGGTTAATTCACAAGGTTGGATCACGTGGCATTAGGGGGAATTTATTAGCTTAGATAGGTGGCTGGCTGATGACCAGAAGACAGAGAATCAGGATAAATGTTTTTTTTTCTGGGTGGCAAGAAGTAACAAGTGGCGTGCCACAGGGATAGTAGAAACTGCCGATGCTGGAGAATCTGAGATAAAACTTTGTGGAGCTGGATGAACACAGCAGGCTGAGCAGCATCAGAGGAGCAGGAAAGTTGATGTTTCGGGTCGAGACCCTTCTTCAGAAAATGCCACAGGTGCCACAGGGTTTGGTCCTTGGACCCCGGCTATTTACAATCTATATTAATGACTCGGATACAGGGATAGAAGCTCTATAGCCAAATTTGCAGATGACACAAAAATAGGCAGGAGGTAAATTGCAGTGAGGAAATAACAACCTTACAAATGGATATACATACGTTAAGAGAGTGGGCCAAAATATGGCAAATGGAGTTTAATGTGGAAAAGTGTGAGGTCATGCATTTTAGTTGGACAAATGGGGAGGCAACCTATTATCTAGAGGGGGAGAGATTTCAGGGTGCTCCATTGCAGAGGGATCTGGGTGTCCTCTTTCGTGACAGAAAACTAGCATGCAGGTACAGAAGATAATAAAGAAAGCAAATGGAATGTTGGCTTTTATAGCTAAAGGAATCGAATATGAAGGTAAGGAAATATTGTTGCAACTATACAAGGCATTGGTGAGACGGTATCTGGAGTATTGTGCACAGTTTTGGTCCCCTTATTTGAAGAAAGATGTAGTGGCATTGGAGGCAGGTCAGAGGAGGTTCACTAGATTGATCCCAGGGATGAGGGGTTGTCGTATGAAGACAGGTTGAACAGTTTAGGCCTGTACTCTCTGGAATTTAGAAGAATGAGGGGAGATCAAATTGAGCTATTCGAAGTGATAAAACGTATGGACAAAATAGACATGGAGTGGATGCTTCCTCTTGTGGGGCATTCTAAGATGAGAGATCATAGTCTTAGGATAAGGGGTAGCAAATTTAAAACAGAGTTGAGGAGAAACTACTTCTCTCAAAGGGTTATGAATTCTGTGGAACTCGCTACCCCAAAGTGTGGTGGATGCTGGGACAGTGAGTAAATTTAAGGAGGAGTTAGACAGATTTTAACTTGGTAGTGGGTTGAAGGGTTATGGGTAGAAGGCAGGAAAATGAGGGTGAGGAGCATATCAGCCATGACTGAATGGCAGAGGAGACTCCGAAGGGCTGAATAGCCTAACTCTGCCCCTATATCTTATGAAAATATGGAGTGTCAGAGGCTGAGGGCTGACCTTATAGAGGTTTATAACATCATGAGGGACATGGATAGGGTGAATAGAAAAGGTCTTCTTCCCAGGGGAGTGGAGTCCAAAACTAGAGGCCATAGGTTGAAGGTGAGAGAGGAAAGAATTAAAAAGTCTTTGAGGGACAACTTATTCTCGCAGAAGCTGGTGTGTGTGTGGAACAAGCTGCCAGAGGACGTGGGGCAGGCAGGTATAATTACAACACTTAAAAGGCATGTGGATGGGTACATAAATAGGAAGGGGTTAGAGTGATATGAAATTGGGACTAGATCAGTTTAAGATATCTGGTTTGGCATGGATGAGTTGGACTGAAGGGTCTGTTTTTGTGCTGTATAATTCTATGACTACGTAAGCAGAAAAGCAGGGAAGTCTTGTGAAAACTATACAACACCAGTTAGACCACGCTAGAAAGCTGTGAAAGGTTTTGGGCCTCTTACCTAAGGAAAGATATAATGGCATTGCATGCAGTCCAGAGAAAGCTCAGTAGACTGATTCCAGGTATGGAGGGACTGACTTATGAGGACAGGTTGAGAAGTTTGGGCCTGTAATCTTTGGAATTTAAAAGAATGAAAGGTAACCTTATTGGCACACATCAATTCTTAGAGGACTTGACAAGGTAGACGTGGAAAGGTTGTTTCCCCTTTGAGGAGGGTCTAAGACCAGGGTGCATAATCTCAGAATAAGGGGGTCACCCTTTTAAGACAGAGATGAGGATAAATTTCTTCTCTCAGAGGCTGGTGAATCTGTAGAATTCTTTGCTGTAGAGGCTGGGCTGTTAAATAGAATCAAGGCTGAAATAGACAGATTTTTAATCAGTATGGGAATCAAGGATTTATAGGGTAAAGGCAGAACACTGGAATTGGGGAATATCAGATCAGCCCAATCTCATTGAATGGCAGAACAGACTTGATGGGTTGAAAGACCAACTTCTACTCCTACATCTTACGGTCTTAAGGGTGGCAGTATTTCAATTTGGCGTTGTTGCAAAATGCTCTTGTGAAAAACACAGATAGAGAAATGGAATTCTTCTCATTGATCACAACTCGTTGTTTGTAAACGGGGGCCTTTCTTTTGTAAATATCCCACTGTTCCAGCTCCATCACCTCACTGTGCTACCACCTTCTCCTTCTCATTATGCTTCTGATGGTACTTTCAACACAACCCTTAGAAAGAAAATACAAAACTGGCCCTCTAATGAGCTGACAACAAACTCATGAATGGACTTAAGCAGCAACTTGAATAGAGCAAAGAAGTTCCCTTTCTGGACAGGTGAGTTTGAGTGACTGACCAGTCTCATGAAAGAATAAGGATTCTGTCTGGACAGACCATCTCTGTATCTAAGTGATCCAGACATTTCTTTGTGTACTCTCTTAGCCTTCATAAACCTTCAGGATGGAGGAACACTGAATATCAGGCACTATTTAAACAATTCTGGTTGCAGCAAAGTTCTGATCATCTAGGATTTGAAAAATTCTGGTCTCAGGATTGGAGGGCCACTGGACTGTGTTTGTCGTCCTTGCAGTATTGACTGAGATGCTGGTGGTAATTGGGTTCTTTCCTCTTGAACCTCAGCATCCTCAGAGAGGTAGGACATGCCCTGGTTCAATGTCAGGCAACAAATTCATTGAGCTACTTCCTGAAAACACAGCGTGTTACAGGCCTTTTAGTCCGTTTAATATGAATGTGCTGAGCGTATGTACATGAAACCTTGGAAATAGAACTACAGTTCGTTGTCATGAATTTATTTACACATCATCGACATTGACCTAAAGGACTCACAGAATAATATCATGTTAAATTAATCCAGCAGGGAGCCAGTAACATTAAAAGTTACACAGTTCTCTGGCTCTTGCTTGACAGAATCAGTGCTACTTGTCAGAAAATCTAATCTTAACACCTATGTGTGTGTGTCATGTTCATTTTAAAACAGAATGTTATGCCTGCCTTAATTTGCTGCTCCCGTTTTGGCTCTTCTTTTAGATTCCTCTCCACATTCTGACAGTGTTTGACCTTGAGCTCGCTTGGGCTGGCATACTGTCATGCTTTATATCTTCGGCTCAAATTTATTATTGGAGCAAATGTTAGACCATTGATAGAAAAAGTTATTTCCACAGAAGGGTATTGCTTTCAGTCTCCAGTGCAATAGAAGCCCTTTGAAGTAGTCAGTTATTCTAACATTAAAATGAGAGGATCTACATTTTCCGTGAAGTTCAAAAACTGCCTTAGCACAAGGTGAAGCTATTTGAGAAGTGATTCTGCTTTAGACAAAATCAAATAAACACACTTCTCTAAATTGATAGTGAGCACACAAAGGCACAGTTTTCTCTTTGTTTAAGCACAGGTTTAAACTGATACATTTGGTTGATGTCTATGATTTTCTCGATTTCACAGCAGTTAGCTCTGAGACAGAAGAAGCAGCTCTGAGGTCAGGCGATATATTAATATGCCAGGACTTTTGTTTATGTGACAGCTCTTTGTGAACAAAAATCCTCCTTTTAAAGGCTAATCTGTCATTTAAAAGAGAGATGAATCAGAATCTAAACATGTCCCTGTATATCATTAAAAATAACAGAATCTATGAAAGTTGTCACTTCTAATCCCTAACCATTTCCACTTAACACACTACTCTTGGAATTTAGAGTTGCCATAATTTTAATACCATATTTTCTGAATTGCTAAACAAAACCTTAGTTGTGTGTGTAAAGGTTAAAACCTGAGTGGAATACAAAGCATCACTGCAATTAATGTATTGAGAAAAATGCATGTTATAGTTTTATAAATCAATTAACAATACTCAGAATGCTGCTGCTGAAAGGATTTTCTTCCTCTGTCACCTGTTTTTTGCAAGAGCTGGTTGTTAGCTCCACAGTCCATGTCCAATAAATAATTTTAGTGGATGGACCCATAAAACAATTGTAAGCTGATTATTCAGCTATAAAACACATCATAGCTAAACTGTATTCCACATGCGTGCATTTTTCAGCAGGCATTGTTGGATCGGAACAGGAATTGTGGAGCATATGTTTTTAATCCGGGAGCTTCTGGTCTGTCTGACTTAAGTAGATACCAAAACAATGCAGTTACCATTAAACCATCGGGGAGGTGTTAAATGTTGTTGTCACTGTGAGACTTTGTAGAGATCTTCCTATGTAACATCATGAATGATGGCTTCTCGTCATAAAATCAGCAATGGATTACAGGGAATTTATGCGTATGGTACCATTATATATACTTAATCACAATTACACACCAGAAATTGAGAGTATGAACTAGTAACGTTTTATACAGAAGGCTAATGATGTAGTTACGTTTATTAGGGTAGAGGCACTCATTAGTTCTGTCAAAACAAATGTGTTTCAGCTCACAATTGCCATATGGTAGTTATCAGGGGCTTTCTAGGTGTGACAAATTATAAGCAGAAAGGTGAGAACAGACAGGGATCAGTTTAATGTTCCTGGGATCGTCATATAGGACATAGAAAGGCAACCGTGAGGGAAGATTGTCTTTTTACTGACATTTTTTCCGACAGTATTTTATATATTTACATATGCTATACATAATATATAAGTCTTATCCCGAGAGTGAAAATTTATCATAACGTTGGGTCTTTCTTTCTCTTTTCCTCTCCTCATTCCTTGTTGGTTCTCTAGGAGTTGGCTGCCATCCAATACTAGTCCCTGGTGGTTAATTTCAAGGAGGAACCCAGATGTTGGATCTACTTGACCAGGAGGAGCACAGCAGATGAACCTGTTCTATATGGTGATCTAGGCTGCTTCCTGGACAGGTCCTTTTGATAGTGAATTCTGGTCAATCCTTCAAAAGTTCAGGTGTTTGTTTTGTGTTAACTTTTTACTGCCAAATATTTGGTATCTTTCGAAGTTGGAAATGTATTATCAGCCTGTCACAATACTAAAAGGCTAAAAGGTGAAAGTACTGAATCTCACAGGAGAGTTAGTATTGGCAGGAGTGGGTAGGTAACCCACATGATTTCCCCTCCCCCAACCTGACATCTGATCTCCTACCTCAGCTTCTATTTGCCCATTCCTGCCCTCTTTTCCCACCACTGCCGGATTCTGTTTTCCCCTCTTCCCAGCCTTCACTTACCTGAACCAAGAGCCCTCATGGTGTCATGGCTGTGAGACCCAGTCCTGCGTGCCTCTTGCAATAAACTGACCATATGACTGTGTTAGGAAATGGAAAGTCTACCCACTTCAATGAAGTATCTCTCATGAGTGTGCTCATACACCTGTAAAACAGCACAGCAAAGTTTGTTCTTTAATTCTAGGTTTTTCTCTGTCATTGTTTGAAGAAACACCATTAAGCTGCCCCAAGGTTTACGGATGTTGTCTCTCTATTGCTCATAAAGCAACCTTTCCCAGAGGCCAAGATAGAGGTGACCCAGAGAGCTAGTATCAGTAGCATCAGGTCTAGACTGGCTCTACTATAGGAAAAGTTGCAATGAGCTCACAGGAACAGCAAGGGTAAGTGCAACACATGGTCCGTCTGAATTGCTGAGTATGATTGGCCCTTTCCTTTGGAGGAGGGGAAGACAACAGTAAATACATGTCAGCAGTACAGACACTTATCCCAGAATGAAATGTGGAGTCTCTTTCTGAACAGATATCATGAATGACAGCAATCTCCTATTCCACCTATTTCTCCCACCACCTACCCCTCCAACACTATTCTTTCACAAGCTGCACAATCTGCTTGGAGAGATAACAACAATGTATATCATTTTTAATGCAATATAAGGCCCAAGGTGCTTGACAGGAATGTTATGAAACAAAGTATGACACTGTGGCCCGTAAAGAGATAACAGGTCAGATCAGCAAAAACATTGTCAGAAGCAGATTTTAAGCAGCGTCTTTACGAAGGAAAGCGAAATTGAAAGGGTGAGCCGAGTGGAGGGAGGGAATTCAACAGCTTTCGGCCCGGTTAACCTAGAGCAAGCCTGGCTGTCGTGGATCAAATAGAATTAGGGATGTGCAAAAGGCCAGACCAAGAGGAGTGCAGACACGTCTAAGGGTTACAGGGCTGGAGGAGACAATAAAGGTAGGGAGTGGCAAGACCATGGAGGGATTTGAGAACAGGAATACGAGAATTTTAGAATCAAGACATTATGCAGACCAACAAACACAGGATGATAGCAAAACAAAAAATAGAGTCATAAAGTCATTCACTGCAATTTACAACAAATTAATCCAAAGTCCATATCTGGACACAATGCAAGTTAAAACAGGGACAGCGCTGTTGTCATGTGTAGAGGGGCTAGAATGTGAGTGACCAATGCAGAAATCATGTCTAAAGGTAACGAAGGCGCGAATGAGGGTTTCAGTGGGAGATGACTGAAATATGGGTGAAGTTAAGTAATGTCAGGGAAGTGGAAATAGGTGATCCCAGTGATGGTGCAAATCAAAGGTGAGACATATCTCAGGATCCAATGTGACACCAGATTGCAAACAGACTGGCTTAATTCAGTTGTCAGGGAGAGACTTGGAGGTGGTATGTGGCAATGGAGTTTGTAACTGGGATCAAAGACAATTGAAGAAATTTCTGCTCACCCAGATGTCAGATAAACAGTCTGACAATTTAGCTACAGTGGAGTAGCTGAGAGAGATGGTAGTGAGATGAAGCTGGGTGCATTGGACATGTGCAAGAACTAATGCTGTTCTTTCAGCTAATGTTGTGAAGGGGCATTATGTAGCTGAGAACTAGGAGGAGGCCAAGGATTGATCCTCAGGGAACACCAGAAGTAATGGTGAAAGAGTATGAAGAGAGGTTGTTGCAATAATTCTCTGACTACAATGAATAAGAATGGAACCAGGTGAGAGCGGTGTACTGGAAACCCAGAGTCAAAAGTGAATAAACATTTAGGAAAGTTTCACTCCAATCTTCTCAGGCAATCAGATTCAATCCAGGAGATGAAAGATGGATTGTTTAATCCTATCACATCACCTGTGATGCTGGTAATGGTCAGTCCAAGGATGTAATGTCTTGTAAAGATTCAAGCATACAATTAGCAGTTTGCCATCCTGCAGCAGTGTGTGGGTCACCCTGGTACTGCATTGTTGGAGGGCATGTACAGCCTTGTGCCTTTAGCTTGTGGGTTCTAGTGAATTCCTCCCTCTTGCATCTGGCCTCCTGGCTCCCATTAGGTTTCCTGTGACAGGGACTGCTCCAAAACCAGAAAACAATCAGCTGTAATGTCCTCTCTAAGCCATACACGTATGTTGCTATGCAACAGCCTGGAATGTTCCACATATATCATGTTTATTAAGTACTGTGTATGCAGCCACTCGAAGAA
Source organism: Ginglymostoma cirratum (assembly GCA_024137785.1). NCBI lineage: Eukaryota > Metazoa > Chordata > Chondrichthyes > Orectolobiformes > Ginglymostomatidae > Ginglymostoma > Ginglymostoma cirratum. Next base: position 23,291,169 of record JAHRHZ010000019.1, read on the forward strand.
ATGTTAAAGTGCATTCAAAATTTAACTGCTTGCAATTTCAAAATTTTAAAGGGAACATTGAAAAGGATTGACCCTCTTCTGGTAAGCACAATAATTTTTGCAAACTTATGGAAAGTGCCAAGTAATCCTCCAATTCTGGTCCCTTGCAGTATCTCTGATTTTAACTGCTCCACCAATGGGAGCTATGCCTGAGCCTCCCAGTCCCTAAGCTCCCCGAACCCTTCCATCTCCTTCCTATAAAATGCTGCTTAAAGCCTGCCTCTTTGATCAGGGTTTGGATCACCTACCTTAACAGTTCCTTGTGTTGTTCGGCGTCATGTAACTCTCCAGTGTAATGCCCTGGGACATTTTACTACGTTGAATGCACCATAAAAATGCAAGTTGTTGTTGTCAGCAGCTATCACTTGTCAGATGCCACATGACAAGATCAAGTGACGCGTGATCAACCTCTAGGAATTCTTCTCAGCAGAGTTGACAATCCTACCTCTGGTGTCTAGTGGGCAGCACTGTGCAGGATAACTGACTATGAATTAATTGTCTTGTGAAGTTGCAGACGGATGCTGCGATTATCTTCGATGTTGTCGGCTGAGGACGGGGAAGACAAGGATAATACAACAACCATTACAATTCAAAGGCACTTCATTGCACTCTGTGAGGTGATGATAGGTGCTGTATAAATGCAAAGCTTCCTTTGCGCTGATAATTGCTACCGATTTATTTCAAACTGGAAGAGTTTGTAGATATTTGAGGTTTGGACATGTTTGGGCTCGCAATGATGTCTGTCCGCCCAAAATACCATCAAATGGTATGCGAGTTAATGGGTGGAGCCTGCTCCTGACGATAAGCATACCCCTGCAAATCAGCACCTTCAGACAAGGCAAGGTACCTGGAAAGAAAAAAGAAACAGCAATGTTGCAGTGTTGAAGATGCGGGAAGTACTGTAAATCAGAACAAAGGTAATAGTTAGGTGAGCAGCACCGGGGAACCTCACCGTTTCAAGATTGCAAACATTTTTAGCTGGATGTAAGATTTATTGCTTGATCTTATCGCCATCCAGTGGTAAATGGACAAACAGCAATTGTTAAAATGTAAGGTTTTTTTTATAAAGTCAGTTCCTTTATTGTAAAACACTGGGCCCACTAAAAGAACAAATTAGTTTCTCTCTTTAAATGTTCTCGAATGTAGTCGTCTGTTATCTGACGTTTAGCCTGAATATGTTCTAAAATTACCTTTGTTATTTAAAATGATTGTTAATTATTAAATACTTGAAACAACACAAAGCAGGGATATGGGAAAAGAACAGGACATTGGGACTTAATTGTGCTTTGAAAGAGTTAGTGCATACTTGAATATTTCCTTCGTTGTGGTACAAATTTATGATTTTATAATTACATGTAATATGAAATGAAAATTGACAAGCAATTGGAGCATAAATTCATCAAAATGATTTTATCTGAGAAGTTGTTGTCATGGAAAGCAGGCCAGTGAAACCTATTTTCTAAAACAAGTAAAAATATTAAATATCTCCTGAATTATTCTCCTTTGAGACAGATTTTGGACATAAAACCTCCTTAAGTCAACTGCTCCAGGAATTATTTCCCCCAAAGCTAATTGTCACTTTAAGACCTGATCAATGACTTTGAATTGGGGTCAAGAGGAAATGGCTAATGCGAAACTGGGGAATTTGATGGTGCATGAAAGGACAGCAAATGTGACACGCAGGATGACTCAACGAGGTGTGCTACAAGATTTTGGTTTTCTCAGAGTGGGTTGATAAAGGGATGAAGTCAGTGTGAGTTAGTAGCATGTCAAATCTCACACTGCTCTGAGGCAGGCTCCTACATGTACTACACTTGCATTCCATGAACACATTTGCGTAAAACATTTCCTTTAATAACGTTTCAGGCAAACCAAAGAGTGTCTTTCACCAAGTTGATCTTGACTGAGTGTTGCAGACTGACTCATTCCAAGCTCCAGGACTATCTAGAATCCCTGCAATGTGGAAGGAAGGCATTCAGCCCATCGAGTCCACACCAACCCGCCAAAGAGCATCCCGTTCAGACCCAGTCCCCACCCTGTCCCTCTAACCCTGCATTTCCCATGGCTAACCCACCTAGCCTGCACATCCCTGGACAATTTTGGACAGTGGGAGGAAACTGAAGCACCTAGAGGAAACGCATGCAGAACACAGGGAGAATGTGCACACCCCACATGGACCGAGGGTGGAATCAGACCTTGGATCCCTGGCGCTGTGAGGCAACAGGTGCTAACCACCGAGCCACTGTACTGCCCCTATGATAAGGGATACACTAAAGGTTGGGGCAGCTACCACCAAAACGCAGTGGGCAAATACCAATGTCTGAGGTCTTTCAGCCGATTATAAGTGGGGGTCTCTTTGGATATCAGACCCCCGGTGCCTCAAATGTATGTAAATATAATCTTGTACAAGTAAGAAATGCCTTGGGTTTGTTTGTTGGATGGAGTCAAACTCCAATGTTTGTTTGTTTTTTCATATGCTACTGTACAGAACTGAACTGTTTTCAGGACTATGTATGTATATAAAGCTATTTGTGTGAATAAAGTATATTTTTGAACTAAAAAGTGTGTTTTTTTAGTGAAGCCCCTACAGTCAAGATAAATTTTAGAAGAACCCCATAGTACCTGAGTGACATTTGCTTCAAGGTGCTGTGCACTGGCTGTGTTGGAGCTCAGCAGATTGCTATGTTGATCTTTGCAGTAGAAGGGGAGGGAAGCAAGAGAATGGCAGCTTACAGGGTGAGGCAGTAGCAGCAGGGGTGAGTCGGTGGTGACAGGGAGTTGTGTTGGGGAATGGAAGAGGAAGGATTGGATGTGGGGTTGGGAGCAATGAAATGGGATGGGTTTGTCTTTCTGGAGCTGAATGTGGCAGTGGTGGGAAGGTCAGTCAAGGTAAAGAGATGAGGATCTTAAAGGGCAGTGTCAGTCCTGTTCAAATGTGTATCCATCTCAGGGATGTTGGCTAGCGCAATCCTTGATAGTTTCAAGTTCACCAACAGTATTTCAATCAACCGCACTGAGAATAAACGCAATGTCCTTTACAATTGCCTGTAATTCTGGTCTCCCTGCTACAGGAAGGATTTTGTGAAACTTGAGAGGGCTCAGAAAAGATTTACAAAGATGTTGCAGGGTCGGAGGGTTTGAGCTACATGGAGAGGCTGAATAGGCTGGGGCTATTTTCCCTGGAGTGTCAGAGGCTGAGGTCTGACCTTATAAGAGGTTTATAAAATCATGAAGGGCATGGATGGGGTAAATAGACAAGGTCTTTTCCCTGGTGTGGGTCAGTCCAAAATTAGAGGGCATAGGTTTAAGGTGAGAGGGAAAAGATTTAAAATGGAGCTAAGGGCAACTTTTTCACACAGAGGGTAGTCCATATATGGAATGAGCTGCCGGAGGAAGTGGTGGAGACTGGTACAATTACAACGTTTAAAAGGCATCTGGATGGGTACATGAATAGGAAGGGTTTAGAGGGATATGGGCCAAATGCTGGCAAATGGGACGACTTATTTAGGATATCTGGTCGGCATAGAAGAGTTAGACTGAAGGGTCTGTTTCCATGCTGTACGTTTCTGTGATTCTAAACTCTATGACAATGCACAGGAGAGAGGACCAACTAAATGTATAAGTTCAGGTGTGTCCCATAGAGTGACAAGTACAATGTTGGACGCGAAATTAATGTGCATTAAAGAGTGAGTGCAAACAACACAACATTGTTTCTTCCACAATACCGAATGTGTCACTAACTCCCCTGTAACCATCAATGTGTGACAACCATGGGGTGTGACAGTACATTTAGCTCTCAGGCTAATCTAGTGTCAACAAATAATGATGATGCACGTATGATTAAAGGAAAATCAATGTCATATGAATCATTTACAAATGCAATTTAAATTTGGAAAAAAAAAGTACTAGTGCCACTTTTGTGCTCTCAACATGTTTTATGTTCATGGCAGTGCCGTTAGGCAGGAATATTGTAACTATGATGCAAAGCTTCCCTGTTTGACCAGGAAGCTGTTTTAGATCCCTATATGTCAGTGGACAGTGACCTCTAAAACGTTTCCACTTCCATGTGATCACAGAGTGTCTCCCATAGACTCTTCTGGCACTTGAATTTTTATTTGCAATCATATGGGAAACAGAAACAAGCAAGAAAGGGAGTGCAACACATTTCTTGTTCCGCAGCCATGATCTGCATGGCACTGACAAAATTCTGCTCTGCGAAACGAATTCACTCAATCTCAGTTCAAGTGCCCACTACCAGTATAGACGTGACATTAAGAGCTGAAGGAAGCTATCCCTTTGGCAGATACCACACCGAGTAAACCACATTGTGTATTGCTGTTGTATTTTTAGAAGCAACACTTACGCTTATTAATTTAACTATATTTTTGATACCACAATGCTGTCCACAACAAAAGGATATGCAATTGAAGATTTGAGATTTGTTTTGTTTGCTTAAATATCAATCTCTTCAGTGCTTTGGAGGTTTGCTAGGGTCTCTTGCTGTTTAGTTTGGTTAGTTTTGTTCAAAGTACACTCAGGTACATAGATATCTTAGGGGGAATCCCTTAGGGATGAATGCAATGACTGTGGCAGTCAAGGTTAGCATGGCCTTGAGTATCCATTTTCTGATTAGCTCCGAGTCCTGAATGTCAATGTTGAATTTTCAGTGAGTTTTTATTATGCTTTTCCTATTAGAAAGCCAGTCTGCCAGACCTGTTTACAGAGTGACAATGTGAGAATCCTTTGTGTACCATCTCACTTCAATTCCAATCATACCAGCAAAAACCAGCACAAGGTCCATTCCTCAACAAGACGTGTTAGTGAAGGGAGACAAGGCTTCACTGCCTTGATAGATCCAGAGGAGCTCCATTAAGCATGAAAGACATTTTATAATTTCTTGCAGTGCCCTTCACACCTTCCCTATTTCAGAAGGGACCAGAAATAGCATCCCAGAGAGGCATTGGGAAACCTGGGTTTATCAGCAGCAAGAAAGGACTTCATTGTGCTGGCTTCAAGTCAGGTCATCGTTAGTATTACTTTCCTTTAATGTAATTTGTCTTCTTGGAAATATTCCATCTCGACACTCTGCTGCATGTAACTTTGTAAACTTGGCATCTTCTGAGAATCTGATAGTGTGAGCACAAGCAATGTACACTGTAACGAGGATCACCTTCCCTGTGGTTGCATTTATTAAGGAGATGGCCTCCATATGTGAAGACTCCTTTACGTAGAGGTCCCATTTAAGTAAACATTTCCTTCTGTGAAGATTCCTTGAAGATCCATTGGATTTGGATTAGTGGAGTGACGGACAGAGGAATACAGAATGAGGGACAGAGGAATACAGAATGAGGGACAGAGGAAAGTGGATTGAGGGACAGAGGAATGTGGATTGAGGGACAGAGGACTAGGGAGTGACAGACAGAGGAATGAGGAGTGAGGGACAGAAGAATGTCCTGTGTGGAATGAAGAACACAGATCAATGGAGCACCTGGTAGATCATTTCCAATCCCCAATCAACGCACTGCGCCCTCTCTGATCAAAACACTCCCCTCCCTCATGATCAACATGCCCCACTCCCCCGACCAAAATACTCCTATCCGTCCCCATCAACCCTCCTCTCCCTCCAGATCAACCCTCCTTTCCATCTGATCCACACTCACCACTATCCCTATTGGTCCACTTCAGAACCAAACAGTAATTCTGCAGGAGCCACTGTGTTTATTTCATTTGCTCTGCATTGCCTTTCTCTGATAAGATATTGAGGGTGTGCTGTGTAGATGCTGACAGCTCCTCAGCTCAATAACAATGGGGCCCGATGTCAATATGATGTGTACTGATTCTATCAATACAGCTACAGAGATTGATTCCACAAGGCCTTTTGTTTACAAATTCTAAAGTACAATGCGGTGGCACATGTAAAATAACTAATGAATCCACTCAATATAGACAAGTAACATTAATTCTCTGTGTTACGTTTTTATACTTAGTGGGACATATCCCTGTCCAATTCTCAATAGAAGCAGGATTATTGAAGTAAGGTCTTGGATTTTCTCTTGACCAGACAGTCATTATCTCAGTGTTGATGGGAGTTGCACTTGGGGACTTTGTGGAAATGTTATCATGGAATACTCTTCAGGAAGTGCCCAGGAGATGGAATATACTGCTAGGGAATTCCTCTCGACCTGAAACCCTCTGATAGTCTCCATTCAAATTCAAATTATGCATAATAGTTACTCAGGAAAAGTTAGCTTGTTAAATACATCATCTAAATCCTCAGTAACTATGCAACTGAGCCCATATATACCTTAAATACTGTGGTGTTGGTCTTAAAAATGATATCTTCAAACCAGCCCATTAAGAGATAATCATTAAGGGTTAACTGGCCATAACAATGAGCAATTGATGTAAAATTGAAAGGTACATGAAAAACAGGCCTCATTCAGAAACAGAGATAACAAGATGTAGAGCTGGATGAACACAGCAGGCCAAGCAGCATCAGAGGACCAGGAAGGCTGACGTTTCGGGCCTAGACCCTTCAGGCCCAAAACATCAGCCTTCCTGCTCCTCTGATGCTGCTTGGCCTG
>JAHRHZ010000019.1:23302791-23313547 GCA_024137785.1 Ginglymostoma cirratum
TCCAGTTCCATACTGTGTTATCGCAATCTGCTTCTTATGTGTTTTTGTTTGTTGGCTGCCAAAATGCTGTCTTATGTTGTTTGTATGTTTACCTCCTACCCCACCCCTTCCTGTGACCATCACCTGCCCCGAGTGTAACAGAGCCTGCGATAGCCACATTGGTCTGTATAGCCACCTATGGAGTCACCCTGAGAGTGGAAGAGAGTTGTCATCATTTGTGAGGGACTGCCAATGATGATGTTGGTTTACCTCACTCAGGTTCAAAATCTGGGGAAGCTTTAAATTGAGATAACACAGTGTGGAGCTGGAGGAACACAGCAGGTCAGGCAGCATCAGTGGCAGCCTGACATGCTGTGTTCCTCCAGCTCCACACTGTGTTAGCTCTGACTCCACCGTCGGCAGTTCTTACTAGCTCTAAAGCTTTAAAGTGATGTCTCTTTAAGGAACTACCAGCAGTTGTGTTTAAAAAAAACCCTGCAGTGAAGTGTTTATGTAGAATCAGTTTCTTAAGAACTTGGCAAAATATTACATCATCATATTGGTTGCAGCCATATGAAACTAATTGAGGAAAGGAAATTAATTTAAACGGCATAATGTAATCCTCTTTCCTTGAAATGCTGTAGTGTGTTGTACCTAGTTTAAGGAAAGAGTCCTGGATTAGAACCTTTATGATTGAATTATTGAGTTTGGAATTTTATTTTGTGGCCAGAGTGAACTGTCAAATATTAATGAAATAAAAGAGTGAATCTTTAAATTCTGGATAATAAGATTTGCTTTTCTTAAATGCTTATTGGTGTGAATTTGTGGCCTGAGCAAATAGGGAAAATTGGAATTTTGGGAAGGCAATTCCTTCTGCTAAAAATCTGAGAAAACTGATGTCAAACAATTTGAAGAAGGTAAAATTTAACAAGGGAGGTAGACGTTTGCAATTTCCAGGAGGGAAATATATCACATGGCCCCTGTCTGTGTTCAGGAGGAAGTGTGGGATGTTGATGTAATTACGTCCCAGAGCCTACAAACTGCCTTTTAGGATCCAGAGTGAACTGTCTGCATCGGCTTGAAGAATTTATATGTTCTCTATAAATCATTTTTATTGAACAAAGGCACTTGGACTAGTTAACCCATTCTTCTTGAAGTGGCATGGATGGAAACAGTTTTGCTTTTCAGATAGCAGCACGTACAGAAGGTTTTCTTCCCCAGCAGCTTCAAATTTCTGAAACTGTCTGCAGTATTGCAGCTGTACAGGCTGGATAGTGATGTTTAGCTGAGGAGGAAATGTCTCCCTTGATATAGCAAAAATCAAAACATGCCAGACAGAAATCTATGAACAGACAGCAGCTGGGGCTGTTACCCTGCAACACAAGGCAGGTAGCCTTGAGAATGGAGTTGACAGTGTTTCTCCCAACTGTTCCATCTCTGTGTAGTTAGGCAAAAGTGATATGTAATGTCATCCAGGAGCTGGAAAGGGTGAGCGATGGAATAGGACCCTTAGGCACAGTTAAGAAAGAGGTCAACAAATGTCTTTCCCCCAGTGAAATTAAAGAAGCCCACTGTGAAAACTGGATTGTATTCCCAGAGAGTTCTTATACAGGTTACAGTGAGAGCATCCCTTACATTCGACTGAAATCAGTATTACAAAATGGAGTAGTCTGAAAGCATAATAGATTCAAACCTTTGAAATCTTATCGAAACCCTATGGTGTAGAAAGAGGCCATTCAGCCCACTGAGTCTGCAGAGCGGTGGATGTGATCTGTACGGACCTCAGTAAGGTGTTCAACAAGGTTCTCCATGTTAGACTGGTTAGCAAGGTTATATCACATGGAATACAGGGAGATCTATTCATTTGGATACAGAACTGGCTTGTAGGTAGGAGCTGGAGGGTTGTGGTGGAGGGTTGCTTTTCAAACTGGAGGCCTGTGACCAGTGATGTGCCACAAGGATCGGTGTTAGGTCAGAGATAGTAGGAACCGCCGATGCTGGAGAATCTGAGATAACACGGTGTAGAGCTGGATGAACACAGCAGACCAAGCAGCATCAGAGGAACAGAAAGGCTGACGTTTCGGGTCGAGACCCTTCTTCAGAAATGGGGGAGGGGAAGGGGATTCTGAAATAAATAGGGACAGAGGGGGACGCAGATAGAAGATGGATAAAGGAGAAGATAGGTGGAGTGGAGACAGACAGGTCAATGAGGCGGGGTTGGAGCCAGTAAAGGTGAATGTAGGTGGGGAGTTAGGGAGGGGATAGGTCGGTCCAGGGAGGACGGACAGGTCAAGGGCGTGGGATAAGGTTAGTGGGTAGGAGATGGGGGTGGGCCTTGAGGTGGGAGGAACGGTTAGGGAGGCAGGGACGAGCTGGGCTGGTTTTGGAATGCGGTCGGTTGAGGGGAGATTTTGAAGCTTGTGAAGTTCACATTGATACCATTGGGCTGCAGGGTTCCCAAGCAGAATATGAGGTGCTGTTCCTGCAACCTTCGGGTGGCATCATTGTGGCACTGCAGGAGGCCCAGGATAGACATGCCGTCTGAGGAATGGGAGGGGGAGTTGAAATGGTTCGTGACCGGGAGGTGCAGTTGTTTAGTGCGAACCGAGCGTAGATGTTCCACAAAATGGTCCCCAAGCCTCCGCTTGGTTTCCCCGACGTAGAGGAGGCCACAACGGTAACAGTGGATACAGTATACCACATTAGCAGATGTGCAGGTGAACATCTGCTTGATGTGGAAAGTCTTATTGAGGCCTGGGATGGGGGTGAGGGGGGAGGTATGGGGCAAGCGTAGCACTTCCTGCAGTCGCAGAGAAAAGTGCCGGGTGTGGTGGGGCTGGAGGGGAGTGTGGAGCCGACAAGGAAGTCTTGGAGAGAGTGGTCCCTCCGGAAAGCAGTTAACGGTGGGGAGGGAAAGATGTCTTTGGTGGTGGGGTCAGATTGCAGATGGCGGAAGTGTTGGAGGATGACGCTTTGGATCCGGAGGTTGGTGGAGTAGTACGTGAGGACGAGAGGGATTCTGTTTTGGTTATTATTGCGGGGAGGGGCTGCGAGGAATGACTTGCAGGAAATGCGGGAGACCCAATCGAAGGCATTTTCGACCACTGAGGGGGGAAGTTGCGGTCCTTGAAAAACGAGGACATCTGAGATGTTCGGGAGTGGAATGCCTCATCCTGGGAGCAGATGTGGTGGAGGCGAAGGAATTTGGAATAGGCGATGGCATTTTTGCAGGAAGGTGGTTGGGAGGAAGTGTATTCTCGGTAGCTGTGGGAGTCAGTGGGCTTGAAATGGATATCAGTTTCCAGGTGGTTGCCAGAGATGGAAATAGAGAGGTCCAGGAAGGAGAGAGAGGTATCAGAGATGGTCCAGGTGAACTTAAGATTGGGGCTGAAGGTGTTGGTGAAGTGGATGAACTGTTCAAGGTCCTCGTGGGAGCACAAGGCGGCGCCGATACAGTCATCAATGTAACGGAGGAAGAGGTGGGGTTTAGGGCCAATGTAGGTACGGAAGATGGATTGTTCTGTGTAACCTACAAAGAGACAGGCATAGTTTGGGCCCATGCAGGTACCCATGGCCACCCCCTTTGTCTGTAGGAAGTGGGAGGAATTGAAAGAGAAGTTGTTGAGGGTGAGGACGAGTTCAGCTAAGCGGATGAGGTTGTCTGTGGAGGGGGACTGGTCGGGCCTGCGGGACAGGAAGAAGTGGAGGGCCTTTAGGCCATCTGCATGGAAAATGCAGGTGTATAGGGACTGGACGTCCATGGTAAAGATGAGGTGTTGGGGACCAGGGAATTGGAAGTTCTGGAGGACGTGGAGGGCGTGGGTGGTGTCACGGACGTAGGTAGGGAGTTCCTGGACCAAGGGGGAGAAAATGGAGTCAAGATAGGTGGAGATAAGTTCAGTGGGGCAGGAGCAGGCGGAGAAATGTGTCGACCAGGGCAGTCAAGTTTGTGGATTTTAGGAAGGAGATAGAAGCGGGCAGTGTGGGGTATTTCAGAACGCCTTTCCCCTCCCCCATTTCTGTAGAAGGGTCTAGGCCTGAAACGTCAGCCTTCCTGCTCCTCTGATGCTGCTTGGCCTGCTGTGTTCATCCAGCTCTATACCTTGTTATCTCAGATTCTCCAGCATCTGCTGTTCCTTTTATCTTTGAAACAAAACTAACAACATGGCTGGGATTGTACTCAAAAGAAACCTTTGAGGCTGTTGTTGTCAATTTTGAATTCAGAATAAATTTGAAAGAAGAAAAGTCAAGTATGGTGTAGCGAGTTACTTTTGCGAAAATTGTACGTCCTTTTTGTAAGAAAGACCAAACAAGCAAAAATCGGTAATGCAGAAACCACACAGTAACAATGTTTGTTTGTCTCTTCTAAAGCTATTGTGAAAACATGCTTATCTTTGTTTACTCTAGTCAGTCAGGTTTCCTCCAGAGGTACTGAATCCCTTATAATGGCAATTAATGGTGGGCGGGGGGACACTTAGAATAAAAGAATAGGAACAAGGAAGAAGTGACACAGCATCAAATGGAAACAGGAATGACCCAATGTGGGTGTTGTTAAATGGAATAAATCCAATTAAATCAAAGTGTCGATAGAATCAGATAACTAACACTTTTCTCTTGGTGGTATGTGCGCTTTTGCCTGTGAGTTTTTTTTTAAAAGGGGACTGAAATGGATAATTTGGCCACCACTGGGAATAGGTGAGGAGTGTACACTTCCCGCCACCAACATTCGATCTTTCGAAAGATCGGCTGAAAGTCAAGAATGCATGTCATGATCTTGGGATACCAATGTATGTGTGCAAAAGTGATTTTTATACCTAAAATAACAAATCTGATGGAATGCATGATGAAAATGGACTGAAGAATGGATGTGAGATGTTTACAGTCACCTCACTAAATGGTTATTATGACCTGGAAGAGAACAAAAACATAGTTTAAATGATGAGGCACTGACACATAATCCATAGAGAAACTGACTTTAAAACAATGAAAATGATATTAGTTTAAAGGAGGTAAAATTAAAATAGAAAGGGTAATTGACTTATGTCAAAATGTTACAGAGAAGAAGGGACATAGACACTGGGGGGAGTTATGTGGACTGAGAAGAAGGGCCATCAAATGACATACAGTTACACCACCTCCAGCAGTTGTGTGATTCATGTACCCCAATGTCCAAAACAGTTGGTGAAATTATTATGTATCTGGACAGTTAGCGTATGTGAAAGAAGGCTGAGCTAAGACTTGGGTGGGAACCCCAGGAAAAATGGTGGGCAAGATTAAGCAGAAGGTAACACCAAATAAAATGTTTGCTGCCTTTTTGAAAACAGGAATCAATGTGTTAAATTCTATGGCTGTTGGGACCCTATAAAATAGGATTGCTAAGGTTGGGCAACTAAATAGAGATGCAATTAAATTATCTGCTGTATGGACCCAACCACTAGCATGCAGAGATTTAGTAAATTGGTTTCTGACCAACACAGTCTGGAAGTTTGCTAACAGCATCGTCTGGGAAATGTATCACACCCAGAATGAGCTTAGCGCCAAAGCCAGTAGAATGCACAGTAATTTGTTAGAGCTATATGGTTTGACATAATGACATGAATTAACCACTTCACTGCTGCCTAGACATCTGTTCTCCTGGAAATGATTATGTACTCTCACATGCTAATTTAGCTCTTAAGCCTGATTTGTTAATTGCAATGCCACGGTAAGTAATGCTACTTTTTTGGTTTTTAATAGTACACAGTGGCAAATGTGGTGCCAGTTAATCACCGTACCCCATCTGCTTAGGGGGTATGCTGTGAACACTCGTGTTTTATGGCAAATGGCTGGGTGATAATAACCGGACCCACCAGGTAGGTGAGCGTGACCAATGGCCAGAAGGACTCGTATTGCCCCTTCCATAACCCTACCTTTAAACCATGCACATTGCAACATAGCACGTGGAGGAAGTTACCACTCAATGATACAATCATTCGCAAAATTGGCCCTAACCATGCGCGTGTGACCAGCACTTATACTGGAACCATTGTCAACTTACATAGGCATCTAATTTATATTATCTGTGATGTGATTGGACATAAACCCTACATAATCTAAGAATGGGAAGTGATAACCATTGTCACAGGACTAATCAATTGAGTAGGGTTCCCCTGTGTATGACATTTAAGAAATTGCAGGCCTTCCTTGCACAGCATCTCATTTGGCAACAGTACACCATGTCTTCTTCTGGCAAGAAACCGCCATAACTTACAGCCATGACCAATTGATTCGCATAGCAGACAATTTCCAAACTCACAATGTGCACCATTGGTGGGATGTATTTAAGGGGTGGTCACATAAAGCTTTAGCAGTACACTCACTCCTGTGGCATCCATTTGCTATACCATTGTTCATTGTTTGTTTCTTGTTCTTATGTAGCCTTATAATGGCCTGTGAGCTGTGTGGCAAGAATAACTAGCTTGTACCTATTGAACAACTTGTGTGTGCTTCTAGAAAGTATTGGTCATCTGCTTTGGACACAGTAAAAAGTGATGTGCAGTGTTGGGCTTAAAATAATATCCTCAAACCAGACCATTAAAGATTAACCATTAAGGGTTAATTGGACATGATAATGAGAAATTGAAGTAAAATGGATAAGTACATGAAAACCAGGCCTAATACTCAAAAAGAGCCTGTTTTGACCTGGGGAGAGGGACGGGGTACAGGGAGCTGCCTGACCTTGAGGGACAGTGGGAACTATCCACTTGTGTGGTCTATAGGAGGGCACCTGGACTTGTTTTCCACCTATTTGTGAGAGCTAGAGAAGTGCTGAAGTTATTATGAAGTGGAGATTCAACAAGCGACCTTCGATTCAGAAGAATGTTAATATCAGGGAGTTGCCCCATTGTGCTGGGTTTCTGAGACTGGCAGCATGGGATCTGAGCTAGAGCTGTGAGTGCCATTATCACCAAAGTTCCCAACAGATTGAAAGCAGCGTGAGAAACTCTTACTTGTTTGTGTACAGATGTGCGTATTATGTAATTTAAGCCAGTATATTCACTCGAGTTTGCAAATGTAACTAATATCTATTAAGCTAATAAATTTACTTCATATTGGAGTGCATGTGTCTTGTATTCATTTAGATCAGACCTTAAAGAACCCCTTTGGTACTTCCAGCTTAACAATACAGACCACCCCTCAACATTCCCACCACTTTCACACTCAGATGCTGCTCCAACCCCAAATCCGACCCAAGGTGACAGCAACAATTCCCCCCCTCCCAATTTGTCCTATCCATCTTGACCTCCTCTAAAACACTGCACCATTACCTTTCCACCTTACACCTTAGCATCCTCCCCACATGGCATGCTACACAATTTGCAAAAGTCATCCTCCTTATATGGCACTTCAGCTTCTCCTGAGCTGGCATTCTACCTACCCAGCTGGCACCCTTTCACCTATTTATCTGGCATCATATCCCTGGCCCCCATAACCCCTCTCCAGCTGACAGCCTATATATCTGGCACTCTGACACCCTACCAGCTGCCACCCTACTAACCTGGCACTCTTATGCTGTCACCCTACTGCTCCCCAGCAGGCATCCTTCCCAGACAGCATCCTACTTATCTGGCACCCTACCCTCTGAGCATCCTAAAGACACATGTACTTATAGTTTGACAGCAGATGTCAATGTGGCTGTCAGAGCGTTCACATTTCAGAATGTGGCAGTTAACTCCTGCGCAAAGGGAGCACTGTTTGCCTTCCCTCGACAGTTCTACTTTATAAAAGAGCTGTCAGAGTAGAAATACAGCTCCACATTTCTGAGGGAGCCCTGAGTATAATCTCCTCTCAGGAATGAGGAGCTCCTTTCTTTTGTCTCTATGGGACAAGTGCAGTCTACATGAGGTTACCCACTTCCTGGAAAATCGGACCTATTTTGTTTCTCTTGTCCAGATCTTTGAAGCTACTTTTTCCACCAGCTGATATCTGCCACCTCAGTGAAAGCGGAAATAAAATCTGGGAATTTATGGCTTTACCAAATTGACAATAGCCACAAGAGGAAGCTATTCAACCCCTCAAGCCTGTTCTTGCCATTCAATAAGATTGTGACTGATCTGTGGTCTAATTCCACACACCTGCCTTTGGATCATATCCTTGATTCCTTTGCTTAACAAAAATGTATCAATCTCAAATTTAAAATGGACAACGGGTCTAGCATCAGCTGCTGTTTGTGGAAGAGAGTTTCAAACCTCTCCCACCTTTTGAGTGTAGAGGTGCTTCCTAACATCTTTTCTGTGTGGCCTGGCCCTAATTTTTAGACTGAACTAAAGTGAGCAAGGTGACAGCAACAATCCACCAAACGTTTGATGGCACTACAATCCCTGCAATTCCCAGCATCCGGAAGAATAAGAACAGCAAGTATGGGAACTCCGGCATCTCCAAGTCATACATTCCCTTGATGTGGACACATGTCCCTTTATGGCTTCTGGTTTATACTCATTGCCTGATACTGCCGTGAGACCACTATCGCCATGGCAACTGCAACAAGTCACAAGAAGGTCCAACCATTTTGGTGCAAACATTGGAGCAACTGTTACCTGAGAAATTGTAGAGATAAAGAAATAGGTAGTACAACATAAAGGAGCGGTAAGATCTCCCCTTGAAAACTAAATGCACATGCCCTTGCAGCTGAGCATTGAGATTGATGTTCCTGAGGGTTGAACAGATCCAATTGGCCACAGGATAATTTACAATGCCACTAAATACGCAAACAATAACAAAGCAGTTTGGAGGATTACAAATTTATAGCTCCCTCATTTTGTTTTCAAGTTTTGCTTATCCAATTGACAGAGTATTTCATCCTTTCCTTCGATTTTACCAAGCAAGGTTACATTTGTCAGCAAGGGTGACAGCCCCTTGTGGGCTGGCAGCCTGCAAAGACCAAATGGGCTCAGGGAGGCAGAGCTGCATTTATGAAAAGGCATGGCTGCCTTCATTATCGAAAAGGAAATTTTTAAGACTCGGGAGGTGGTGTGTTTTGGGGTCGGGGGAGAAGTAGTAAAGGGAGACTGTGGGAAATAGAGAGACAGGATGTACATGTGGATAAGGCCAATTGTTTTAAGACTAGCTTTAGTTGCTGCAAGTTCTGCTTTCTGTTAGGATGACCTGTGGAGGATTATAACAAAGCCACAGGGATCAATCTGGGTCTTTTGGTTTTGAACGATTCTCTCCTGTTTGGAGTAAGTGGGTTGAAGCAGACTTGGTCTTTACATTGGTTGAGGCAACAAGATGTTGCCTACAAAGATGTTTTGTGTATTAGCCAGGTGGCTATAGAAAAGATATTGTTAAACTTGAGAAGGCACGGAAAAGATTTACGAGGATGTTGCTGGGACTGCAGGGTCTAAGCTAGAGGGAGAGGCTGAATAGGCTGGGTCTATTTTGCTTGGAGCATCGGAGGCTGAGGGGTGACCTTATAGAGGGCCATGGATAAAGTGGATAACCAAGGTATTTTCTCCAGGGTAGGGAAGTCTAAAAATAGAGGGCATAGGTTTAAGGTGAGAGGGGAAAGATATAAAAGGGACCTAAGGGACAACTCTTTCATGAAGAGGGTCGTACGTGTATGGAGTATGCTGCCAGAGGAAGTAGAGGCTGACCTAATTACATTTATAAGGCATCTGGACAGCTACATGAATAAGAAGTGTTTAGAGGAATGTGGGACAAATGCTGGCAAATGGGACTAGATTAATTTAGGATATCTGGTCGACATGGAGGAGTTGGACCGTAGGGTCTGTTTCTGCACTGTTCAACTCTATCCTCTAAGTCATTGAGGATTCAAGATCAGATCTTTACCTTGAAGAGTCACTGAACTTAAAACGTTTACTGTGTTTCTCTCTCCGCAGATGCTCCCAGACCTGCTGTGTTTCTCCAGCAATTTCTGATTTTGTTTCAGATTTCCAGCATCCACATTTCTTTGTTTTATTTTAACATTCTTTATTCTAGTTCTTTTTCAATTTCATGCTTCAAATCAAGTGCATTACGTTTTGTTGAAAGCTGACGATTTGCTGGTGTTTGGAGACACCAGAAAATCTTTAAATCTTCAAAGCGTTGCTAGGTCTTTCAAAGGCCCAGTTTTAACCTATTCAGTCTCAACTTTCGAAGCAATTTGCTTCAAGGGGTCATGGAATTGAAGCATTTAGCTCCAACTGCAAGAACTCTTGTCTCAACTGTCAATACACCCAGCTACTTACTTGCTTGTTTGTAAAAAAGGTTGTCATGTCAGCAGTAACAAAACAGGAACATTCCTGGTCGTACAAGTCCTGCAAAACTTTTAACAGTCTCTCAGAACTTACAATGGAATGTGCAGATAACATTGTAAAAGGCCCACCTACACCCAATCAAAAGATTCGATTGAGCGCTAATTGGTTTTATATTATATTTGAAAGAGTTACGAGAAAAGTTTTAAAATCTCAGTAAAATTGATGTTTTGGATCCCATGGGAAATAAATAATTTACAGAGTATTGTTTATAGTTTATCTGATGATAAGGCTCCTTCAGAATAAACCCATCAAGCAGGTAACAAGGTGTGGGGCTGGATGAACACAGCAGGCCAAGCAGCATCAGAGGAGCAGGAAGGCTGACATTTCGGGCCTCGACCTTTCAAGGTCTAGGCCTGAAACATCAGCCTTCCTGGTCCTCTGATGCTGCTTGGCCTGCTGTGTTCATCCAGCTCTACACCTGTTTTCTCAATCATCTGGGATAACAAGGTGTGGAGCTGAATGAACACAGCAGGCCAGGCAGC